>PVKV010026995.1:0-27090 GCA_004027835.1 Alouatta palliata
GAGGTCAAGAGATCGAGACCATCCTGGTCAACATGGTGAAACCCCGTCTCTACTAAAAATACAAAAAAAAAAAATTAGCTGGGCATGGTGGCACGTGCCTGTACTCCCAGCTACTCGGGAGGCTGAGGCAGGAAAATTGCTTGAACCCAGGAGGCGGAGGTTGCGGTGAGCCGAGATCGCGCCATTGCACTCCAGCCTGGGTAACAAGAGCGAAACTCTGTCTCAAAAAAAAAAAAAAATTATAATACATAATATAAGGAAAAGATGAAGGAAATATCGTAACATGTTACTGTCTGGGGAATTCGCAGAGGGATATATGAGCATTTTTCATAGTATTCTTGCAACTTTTCTGAAGTCTAAAATTTTATTTATTTATTTTGAGACGGAGTCTCTCTCTGTTGCCCAGGCTGGAGTGCAATAGCATAGTCTTGGCTCACTGCAACCTCTGCCTGCTGTGTTGAAGCAATTCTCCTGCCTCAGCCTCCCAAGTAGCTGGGACTACAGGTGCCTGCCACCATGCCCAGCTAATTGTGTGTGTGTGGGTGTGGGTGTGTGTGTGTATTTTTAATAGAGACGGGGTTTCACTATGTTGGCCAGGCTGGTCTTGAACTACTGACCTCATGATCCACCTGCCTAGGCCTCCCAAAGTGCTGGGATTACATGCATGAGCCACTGCACCCAGCTGAAATTATTTTAAAAAAAAACATATATACATCTGCCCTGAAAGAACTATAATGCTTGCAAGACACTGTTCCCAGCCTCAGTTTGGGAGACTGAGCCCAGTGCGTTCTGGACTGAACAAAGAACCTCAGGCTGGGAAGACACCTACCACGGCAGAAAGAGTCCGCTTCTGCCCTCATTCTGCCACTTAGCCGGGTGGCCTTGGGCAAGCTGTTTAATCGTTCTGTGCCTCAGTGTATCATCTGAACCATGGGCATAATGATACTTACTCTGTAAAGATTTCAGAAAACATGCAGCAAAGGCCAAGTTCAGTAAATGACGATGGTTTTACAAAAAGAAAACCAAATTACCCCCACGTAATCTCCTCTGAAAAACCAACTGTCCCTTTTACACTTCAGCAGAATGAGGGCAAAGGGCAGCTGGGGAAAGCATGAAATACAAAGACCATCACTCACAGCTGGTTTTACTTCCTATCACCTAAGTTGCCTCATTCCTTCATTAATTACGTGACCTCTGGGCCACAAAGCACAATAAGGCTTCCGTTATCCTGCTAATTCTAATATTTCATAATTACGTGACATACAAATCTCAAGTTATTTTTACCTTTATCATAATCTTCACTAATATCTTTCTATCTGCTCATTGATTAAACCATCTTCTAAAGGGATTGAGGCATCTCAAGGGAGTACACTATTATCTCTGGCTTCTTGATTAAGAGCTAGAAATACTCCTAACATGTATCCCAGAGGTATCCGCATAAGGCGACAGGCATGAGGATATTTACCGCAGCGAGGTGAGTGGGGCAGAGAGCTGGAGGCAGTGTGCGTGTCTGCATCCGAGAGTGGCTGGGTAGAAGGTGGTGGCCCCACAGCACAGAAATAACGAACCAGATGCTGCATGCCAGTGGAGCTTAAAAACAGAATGCTGAGTGCAAAAGCCATGAATGGAATGAGACTTACAATGTGATGCCAGAAAGCCTGAAAGGTGTCCCACAGTATTTATGTAAATATGTTAGTTACATTTTTCATAAAATGTAACATTTGTAACTTGTAAAATAAAAACATATCCCAAGGAGGAGAGTTTGGAAAACGCAGTAGAAACACTCAGATGTAAGGATGGATGGATCGAAGACAATGGGACACACACACACACACACACACACACACACACACACACACAGTGTACTCATCCCAAACACGGACAGACCCCCGGGGGTCTTACCCGAGGCTCCTGGCTTGTGGCTGGGCTGAGCTGCCTGGTGTACGCTCTGCTGTAACAAGTTGAGGCACTCCCCAAGGCAGCTGAGGGTGGCAGCAGAGGTAGCTTTCAGGAGCAGCAGGTCCTGGTCCAAGGCAGTGAGGGGGCCGGAACCTGGCAGGGACTCGATGGCATGCACAAGGTTCTTCTGCTGCCCTTCCACCTGGTTCATCATCTACAAAACAAGAATACAGTAAGGAGATGAGGGGCAGAAGCTCTTCCTTCAACAGGCTGGGGAGCCGGGAGTCAAGCCACAGAAGTGGGTAAAACTCAGTGAGAGTCAGCTCAGAGCGTCTGGTGCACATTAGTCTTTTGATAAATACTCAGTCCTGGGTGAAATCTGTCTAGGCAAATTTATCCAAAGGCACTCTAATCACGAGAATGTTTGAACTTCAGAGCTAAAAGGAGCCATCAGGCCCATCTGGGTATATCATTTTACAGATCTTCTGGAGGTAAGTCAGTAAGAAATACGCTGAAAGCAGACCTTGCAACCACCTCTGGGGTTCTTTCACTACGGGAGCTTATCTGAGACAGCAGACTCAGTGTGGTTTTCGCTCCGAGCAAGGTTTCCTCCTGGCTTTTCCTCCAGCTCCAGTCTTTAGCTCTTGGGTAGTCCTATTCAGAGTTCATGAAATGGAAGGAAAATCTGAGGCTGGTGTTTGTACAAAGGCGGTAACAATGAAACCAGTGCTGAACCCCCTTCGCTCATTTGCCAAAAAAAAAGCTGCTAAACAGGACACGACCTTCTTAACACCATGAGAGATGTCAGAAGAGAAAAACCAGGAATTCTAAACCAGCCCTACTCCACGGCTTAAGCTATGACAAATAATCGTATCTTGTGGCCTGGATTCAATTCATAAGCTTATCATAAGACAAACAGTAGTCTAATTGCATCTTTGAACTATCAAAAAGGAAGGAACACAAGAGCTAGAAAGGGACTTTAATGGCTATCTTGTGAAGTTCATCCCCCTCATGTTTTATAACTTCTCTCATTAAACAGGATGATGTACATCAAGTGCTTAGGCACCACGTCTAACAAATAATTAGCCGGTCTAAGAAGTGGAGGAGTTCAAGTGACCCGCCCAAGGTCACAGAGCCCGCTGGCATCAGAAGCAGGAGTAAATTCCTGTTCTCTGACGCACTGTTTTTAAGCTTCTCCACAAAAGCTGTCCTTACTTGAAGCAACATCTCCGGCTCTGTCACTGTCATCCCTGGAGGATCCCTGCCATGACGGCATCACCAGTGGGAAGAGGCAATAATTCTGTAAGGTCCGCTGGACATGAACACAAAGCTCATTCCAAGCTCAGCCTTTTTTCTCTTTCTTTTTGAAACAAATATCTACTATTGGCGATTACCTCAAAATGATTTTTTTTTAAAAAAGATCAATGTTAACAGACACGTTCCACAGGCGTGGTTTGAGCACTCTCATCTTAATGTACACATCCACGATCTAGCCATGCAAATCATTTTTGCAGATTACAGAGCTTCTACTCAGCCATTCTGGCTGCTAAAACAGTGCCTAGAAATAAGGGGAGCTCACTAAGTACTCATTTCTTCTTAAATTCTTTGTTTAAAAGTCACCTTTTGAGTCGAACACCATGGCTCACGCCTGTAATCCCAGCACTTTGGGAGGCCGAGACATCTGGGTGGATCACATGAGGTCAGGAGTTCGAGACCAGCCTAGCCAACATGGTGAAACCCCATCTACTAAAAATGCAAAAATTCGCTGGGCGTGGTGGTGGGCACCTATAATCTTAGCTACTCAGGAGGCTGAGGCAGGAGACTCGCTTGAATCTGGAAGGCAGAGGTTGCAGTGAGCGAGACGGCACCACTGTGCTCCAGCATGGGTGACAGAGTGAGACTCAGTCTCAAGAAACAATAAAACAGCCAGGCGCGGTGGGGGCATGCCTGTAGTCCCAGCTACTTGGGAGGCTCAGGTGGGAGGATTGCTTGAGTCTAGGAGTTCTGGGCTATAGGGCGCTATGCCAACCGGCTGTCTGCACTAAGTCTGCCATCAATATGGTGCCCTCCCAGGAGCGAGGACCACCAGGTTGCCTAAGGAGGGGTGAACCAGCCCAGGTCGGAAATGGAGCAGGTCAAAACTCCAGTGCTTATCAGTAGTTGGATTACGCCTGTGAATAGCCACTGCACTCCAGCCTGGGTAACATAGTGAGACCCCATCACTAAAACAAATTAATTAATTAAATAAACAACAAAATAAAAAAATAAAGTCACCTTTTTGAGAAATCTTCCCCAACCACTTCATTTAAAATTGCATCTCCAGCCCAACCCCAGGCATGCCTATCTTCCTTACCAACCTTATTTTTCTCTATAGCATTTACCTCCTTCCCACCGAACTTGTAATTTGCTTATTGTATTCATTGATGCTAGTGTGCAAGCAGGAATCATTATCTGTGTTGTTCACTGATGTATCCCAAGTACTGTAAATACCCACCTATTGAATGAATGAATGAATGAATGAATTCCAGTCTCACGCCTCTCACTCAAGTGCAAGAGAGTCCATTTATGACACGCAGGATATAGAATACTTGATGAACATAATGTGGCTGAAGATTTAGTAACAGATAATACCTCCATTATCAGTTTGCCAAGAAATACTGCCAACTAGTTAAATTTAACTTCAAACAAGATAAAATGTCTATGTATTCTCTGACATTTATATGTATAAATGCCAACAGTTAGGGAGAAATGGATTTCGAGCTGTTTCTAGTCAGCATTTCTGTAAATTTCTACCATAAAATCCTGTCTTAGAAAATGTATTGAAAGGAAAGAAGAAAATATAATGATGAAACCTGATACATTATGTTTTTATTATGAATGATGCCATAATGCTTAAGAGAAAAGGTGACTAAAATCAAGCCATAAACTATATGGTATATATGCATTTTTAATCAACAAAAAGAACTATATTCCAATGACATAAAATACTGTTATTTCATACACATAAGGTATTATGAAAATCTCAGGTAATAGAAGTATGAAACTAGCTTGAAGGATACTTTTCTCTATTCCAACAGATGCACATGCTCAGAGATGGAATCCACACATGGGCTCTCTAAAAAGCATTCAGGCCAGGCATGGTGACTCACACCTGTAATCCCAGCCCTTTGGGAGGCCAAGGTGAGCTATCACTTGAGGCCAGGAGTTTGAGACCAGCCTTGCCAACGTGAGGAAACCCCATCCCTACCAAAATAAAACCAAAAAAATTAGCCAGCCATGGTGACGCACCTGTGGTCCCAGCTACCCAGGAGGCTGAGGTGGGAGGATCCCTTGAGCCAAGGAGGTGGGGGCTGCAGTGAGCTGTGACCACATCACTACACTCCAGCTTGGGTGACAGAGTGAGACCCTGTCTCAAAAAATTTACATAAAACAAAATAAAAAAAAAATCATTCATCAGTATTTACTGAGAGCCTATTGTCAATAGCAAGGGCAAGTAAACTCTGAAGGCAGTGGGGTGGGTGTGGCAGCTACAATGACTCAGGAAGAACTGTGGCACAGAAAGCATGGGGCCCAGGAGCGCCAAATGTCTCTTGAGTCAGGCACAGTCCTGTACAACAAAGAACTTTGCTGATTAAAATGCTAACAGTGCCCCCTTAAGTAACCCTTTGCTAGAGACACATCAATAACCAGGCACCTCATGGCTTTTGACTTCTTTCTTGGGAAACTGAATACTAAAAATAATACAAGCTTTACAGTGATTGGCACACAGTAGATACCTCCTAAAGATTCATTTTCTTGAAGATGGCCGAATAGGAACAGCACCGGAGTGCAATTCCCAGCGAGAACAATGCAGAGGGTGAGTGAACACCACATTTCCAAACGAGTTATTACTGCCCGTAGATCAGGGGATTCCTGGGCTGAAAAGCACCACAAGTCTCCAGCACAGGTGTTTCAGCCGGCGCAGCAGAACTCTGCACAAAAACTCACAGAAATCTGAGTGGCTGTTTCAACTGGCGCCTGGAACACCTGAGAGACAGAGCCACCCATTCAACTGAAAAAAAGGGGCTGAAACAGGGAACCAGGTGATCTGGCTTGGTGGGTCCCACCCCCACAAAGACCAGCAATCTGAAACACTCTGCAATGAGAGTTTTGCAGCAAGCACAGCTGGACCCAGGATAGTCCAGCTCTGTTGGGGGAAGGGCATCCGCCATTACCAAGGCAGTCCACCACTACCAAGGCAGACTGCCATTACCGAAGCAGACCGCCATTACCGAGGCAGTTCTAACTATACCTCTATAAAAAAAACCACAAGGAAGTTCAAACGGCGGCTGGGCAGAGCCCATGGCAGCTCAGCAATGCCTCTGCTGGCAGACTGTGACTAGGCTACTTCCTTGCTGGGCAGGGCAGCTCTGAAAAAAGGGAGCAGCACATCAGGAACTTTATTAAAGCCCCACCTTCCCAGGACAGAGCACCTGGGAAAAAAGGCAGTTATGAGTTCCACTGCCCCAGACTTAAACGTACATGCCCAGCAGCTCTGAACAGAACAATGGAGCTCACAGGTCAGCACTTGAGCTCCTATAAGGGACAGACTGTCTCCTCAAGCAGCTTCCTGACTCCCATACATCCAAAGAGTCACCTCATAAAGGAGAGCTCAGGCTGACATCTGGCGGGTATCCTTCTGGGACAAAGATAACAGAACAAGAAACTGGGAGCAACCCCTTACTGTTCTGCAGCTGCCACAGGTGATCCCCATGCAAGCAGGTCTGAGTGGACCTCCAGCAGTCCTATAGCAGAGGGGCCTGTTAGAAGGAAAACTAAAAAACAGAAAGAAATAACTTCATCATCAACAAAAAGAACGTCCACTCAGAGACCCCATCTGAAAGTCACCAACTACAAAGACCACACGTAGATAAAACCATAAAGATGGGAGGAAACCAGCACAAAAAGGATGAAAACACCCAAAACCAGAACACCTCTACTCCTCCAAGGGATCACAATTCATCACCAGCAAAGAAACAAAGCTGGATGGAGAATGAGTCTGATGAATTAACAGAAACAGGCTTTACAAAGTGGGTAATAACAAACTTCTCTGAGCTAAAAGAACTGTTCTAACCCAATGCAAAGAAACTAAGAACCTTGAAAAAAGGTTTGATGAAATGCTAACAGGAATAAACAGTTTAAAGAAGAATATAAATGACTTAATGGAGCTGAAAAACACAACATGAGGCCTTTGTGAAGCATACACAAGTTTCAATACCCGAATCAACCAAGCAGAAGAAAAGATATCAGAGACTGAAGATAAGTCAATGAAATAAAAGGAGAAGGCAAGATTAGAGAAAAAAAGAGTGAAAAGAAATGAACAAAGCCTCCAAGAAATATGGGATTATGTGAAAAGATCTAATCTACATTTGATAGATGTACTGAATGTGACGAAGAGAAGGAATCCAAGCTGGAAAACATTCTTCAGGATACTATCCAGAAGAACTTCCCCAACCTAGCAAGGCAGGCCAATATTCAAGTCCAGGAAACACAGAGAACACCACAAAGATATTCCTCAAGCAGAGCAACCCCAAGGCACATAATCATCAGATTCACTAGGGTTGAAATGAAGGAAAAAATGCTAAGGGCAGCTGGAGAGAAAGGTCGGGTTACCCACAAAGGGAAGCCCATCAGACTCACAGCAGATTTCTCGGCAGAAACCCTACAAGCCAGAAGAGAGTGGGGACCAATATTCAACATCCCTAAAGAAAAGAACTTACAACCTAGAATTTCATATCCAGCCAAGCTAAGCTTCATAAGCAAAGGAGAAATAAAATCCTTTACAAACAAGCAATTGCTGAAAGATTTTTGTCACCACCAGGCCTGCCTTACAAGAGCTCCTGAAAGAAGCACAAAACTTAGAAAGGAACAACCAGTACTAGCCACTCAAAAAATGTACCAAATGGTAAAAAGCATCGATGCAATGAAGAAACTGCATCAACTAATGGGCAAAACAACCAGCTAGTATCAAAATGGCAGGATCAAATTCACACATACCAATATTAACCTTAAATGTAAATGGGCTAAATGCCCCAATCAAAAGACACAGACTGGCAAATGGGATAAAAAGTCAAAAATCATTGGTGTGCTGTATCCAGGAAACCCATCTCACATGCAAGGACACACATAGGTTCAAAATAAAGAGATGGAGGAAGATTTACCAAGCAAATGGAGAGCAAAAAAAAAAAAAAAGCAGGATTTGCAATCCTAGTCTCTGATATAACAGATTTTAAACCAACAAAGATCAAAACAGACAAAGGAGAGCATTACATAATGGTAAAAGGATCAATGCAACAAGAAGAGCTAACGATCCTAAATACATACACACCCAATACAGGAGCACCCATATACATAAAACAAGTTCTTAATGACCTACAAAGAGACTTAGACTCCCACACAATAATAGTGGGAGACTTTAACACTCCACTGTCAGTTGTAGACAGATCGATGAGACAGAAAATTAACAAGGATATCCAGGACTTGAACTCAGATCTGGACCAAAAACCTAATAGACATCTACAGAACTCTCTACCTCAAATCCACAGAATATACATTCTTCTCAGCACCACATCACACCTACTCTAAAACTGACCACATAATTGGAAGTAAATCACTCCTCCGCAAATGCAGAAGAACAGAAATCATAACAGTCTTTCAGACCACAGTGCAATCAAATTAGAACTCATGATTAGGAAACTAACTCAGAACCGCACAACTTCATGGAAACTGAACAACCGGCTCTTGAATGTTGACTGGATAAACAATGAAATGAAGGCAGAAATAAAGATGTTCTTTGAAACCAACGAGAATGAAGACACAACATACCAGAATCTCTAGGACACATTTAAAGCAGTGTCTAGAGGAAAATTTATAGCAATAAATGCCCACATGAGAAGCAAGGAAAAATCTAAAACGGACCCCCTATCATCAAAACTGAAAGAACTAGAGGAACAAGATCAAAAAAACTCAAAAGCTAGCAGAAGACAAGAAATAACTAAGATCACAGCAGAACTGAAAGAGATAGAGACACAAAAACTCCTTAAAAAAAAAAATCAATAAATCCAGGAGCTGGTTTTCTAAAAAGATCAACAAAATAGACCACTAGCCAGATTAATAAAAAAGAAAAAGAAGAATCAAATAGATGCAATAAAAAATGATAAAAGGGATATCACCACACCAATTCCACAGAAATACAAACAACTATCAGAGATTACTACAAACAACTCTATGCACACAAACCAGTAAACCTGGAAGAAATTGATACATTCCTGGACACTTGCACCCTCCCAAGCCTAAATCAGGAAGAAGTCAAAACCCTGAACAGACCAATAACAAGGGCTGAAGTTGAGGCAGCAATTAAGAGCCTGTCAACATAAAAAAGCCCAGGTCCAGATGGGTTCACAGCCGAATTCTACCAGACATACAAAGAGGAGCTGGTACCACTCCTTCTGAAACTCTTCCAAACAATCCAAAAAGCGGGAATCCTTCCCAAATCATTTTATGAGACCAACATCATCCTGATAACAAAACCCAGCAGAGACTCAACAAAAAATGAAAACTTCAGGCCAATATCCATGATGAACACAGATAAAAAATCTTCAATAAAATACTGGTGAACCAATTGCAACAGCACATCAAAGATATCCATCACAATCAAGTAGGCTTCATCCTGGTGATGCAAGGCTGGTTCAACATATGCAAGTCTATAAACATAATTCACCACATAAACAGAACCAAAGACAAAAATCGCATGATTATCTCAATAGATGCAGAGAAGGCCTCTGACAAAATTCAACAGCCTTTATGCTAAAAACTCTCAATAAACTAGGTATCAACGGAAGGTATCTCAAAATAATAAAAGCTATTTACGACAAACCCACAGCCAATATCATACTGAATGGGCAAAAACTGGAAGCATTCCCTTTGAAATCTGGCACTAGGCAAGGATGCCCTCTCTCACCACTCCTATTCAATATAGTACTGGAAGTTCTAGCCAGAGCAATCAGGCAAGAAAGAGAAATAAAGGGTATTCAATTAGGAAAGGAGGAAGTCAAACTATCTCTATTTGCAGATGACATGACTGTATATTTAGAAGACCCCATCGTCTCAGCCCAAAATCTTCTCAAACTGATAAGCAACTTCAGCAAAGTCTCAGGATACAAAATCAATGTGCAGAAATCACAAGCAATCCTATACACCAATAACAGACTTAAAGAGAGCCAAATCAAGAATGAAGTGCCACTCACAATTGCTACAAAGAGAATAAAATACCTAGGAATACAACTAACAAAGGATGTAAAGGACCTCTTCAAGGAGAACTACAAACCACTGTTCAAGGAAATAAGAGAGGACACAAACAGATGGAAAAACATTCCATGCTTATGATTAGGAAGAATCAATATTGTGAAAATGGCCATACTGCCCAAAGTAATTTATAGATTCAATGCTATCCCCATCAAGCTACCTATGACCCTCTTCACATAACTGGAAAAAATCACCTTAAACTCCATATGGAACCAAAAGAGACCCTGCATAGACAAGTCAATTCTAGCAAAAAGAACAAAGCCAGAGGCATCACACTACCTGACTTCAAACTATACTACAAGGCTACAGTAATCAAAACAGCATGGTACTGATACTAAAACAGAGATATAGACCAATGGAACACAACAGAGGCCTCAGAGGCAACACCACACATCTACAACCATCTGATCTTTGATAAACCTGACAAAAACAAGCGATGGGGAAAGGATTCCCTGTTTAATAAATGGTGTTGGGAAAACTGGCTAGCTATGTGCAGAAAGCAGAAACTGGACCCCTTCCTGACACCTTATACTAAAATTAACTCCAGATGGATTAAAGGCCTAACACCATAAAAACCCTAGAAGAAAACCTAGGCAAAACAATTGAGAACATAGGCATAGGCAAGGACTTCATGACCAAAACACCAAAAGCATTGGCAACAAAAGCCAAAATAGACAAATGGGATCTAATTAAACTCCAGAGCTTCTGTACAGCAAAAGAAACAATCATCAGAGTGAACCAGCAACCAACAGAATGGGAAAAAAATTTTTGCAATCTACCCATCTGACAAAGGGCTAATATCCAGAATCTACAAAGAACTAAAACAGATTTACAAGAAAACAAACAAACAAACCCATTCAAAAGTAGGCAAAGGATATGAATAGCCAGTTTTCAAAAGAACACATTTATGAGGCCAACAAACATGAAAATATGCTCATCATCACTGGTCATTAGAGAAATGCAAATCAAAACCACATTGAGATTGAGATATCATCTCACGCCAGTTAGAATGGTGATCATTAAAAAATCTGGAGACAACAGATGCTGGAGAGGATGTGGAGAAATAGGAACAGTTTTACACTGTTGGTGAGAGTGTAAATTAGTTCAACCATTGTGGAAGACAGTGTGGCGATTCCTCAAGGACCTAGAAATAGAAATTCCACTTGACCCAGCAATCCCATTACTGGGTATATATCAAAAGGATTATAAATCATTCTATTATAAAGATACATGCACACATCTGTTCACTACGGCACTGTTTATAATAGCAAAGACCTGGAACCAACCCAAATGCCCATCAATGATAGACTGGACAAGGAAAATGTGGCACATATACACCATGGAATACTATGCAGCCATAAAAAATGATGAGTTCATGTCCTTTGTAGGGACATGGAATAATCTGAAAACTATCATTCTCAGAAAACTGACACAAGAACAGAAAATCAAACACCACATGTTCTCATTCATAGGCGGGTGTTGAACGATGAGAACACATGGACACAGGGAGGGGAGCATCACACACTGGGGTCTGTTTGCGGGGGAACAGGGGAGGAACAGGAGGGGACAGGGAGGTTGGGGAGGGATAACATGGGGAGAAATGCCAGCTATAAGTGACGGGGGGATGGAGGCAGCAAACCACATTGCCATGTATGTACCTATGCAACAGTCCTGCATGTTTTGCACATATACCCCAGAACCTAAAGTGCAATAATATATATATATATACATATATATGTATATACACGTATATACACGTATATATAGTGTATATATACGTATATACATAAAGATTCATTTTCTTCTCATTTTCCATGAGATCTGAAACAGAACTCTAGTCTTTAATGACACAATCGATGCCAATCTTCACTTTACGTTAGCTTCATCAGACTCCAAAAGAAGCTGACTGAACCCTGAAATAAATGTAGGATTTCCAGCCCTGGAGCTGTGCGTGACAGTTACCACTGCTCTAACATTTGCTAAGACTGAGAGGCACTGATGAAGACTTTTCATCAGACATCCAAAGAACAAGTTTTAGCTACGTCCATCTCTCTCTCATTTTAATTAAGGGCACAGGTAAGATGAGACGGAGTTTCACTCTTATTGCCCAGGCTGGAGTGCAACGGTGCAATCTTGGCTCGCTGCAACCTCTGCCTCCCGGGTTCGGCCTCTCCGAGTAGCTGGGATTATGGGCATGCACCACCATGCCAGGCTAATTTTTTTGTATTTTTAGTAGAGACAGGGTTTCACCATGTTGGTCAGGCTGGTATTGAACTCCCGACCCCAGGTGATCCACCCACCTTGGCCTCCCAAAGTGCTGGGATTATAGATGTGAGCCACTGTGCCTGGCCAGCAAATTCTTAAAGAAGGTTCCTTCTCCCCTTTAAGGTGCCTACTGGCTTATCAACAAAGAAGCAAAGCCCAGCCATCAATCCACCTACAGCTTCCAGCCTTTAAGAAAATGTTGAACCACTTACTTTAATGATGAAGTTTCAAATTGTAACCCCAAACACTTTTTCCAAGGCACATCAACATTAATCATCCGTGACAGTTTAAAAACAAACAAACAAAAGCACAAATTTCATTCCTTTCTGGCATTTGGCTTCTACAATCAGGACATCGTAATGTTGTAACACTGGCACAAAAACAGGGCCCCAAATCATTTAATTTCAGAGATACAACCACCTGAAAACATCAACTCTTGAGGTTGTAAGAGAGAGGAAATGTAGGTCAAGCTGAACTTCACTGATAAGAAATTTCTCAGAGAGGGAATAAAAATTCTATGGCCTGTTTCGTACAGTACAAACAATGACACATGCATTACAAAATCAAATCATAGGAGTTAATGTTAACAGCATCAGAAAGAGGTAAAATAAGTCAAAAAAGCTGAAACAAAGACCAAAACCCAATGGTATCTAGCTCAACAAGTTTAAAACTGGCTAGAACGAGGACTGCAGGAGACAGCAAGAAGATAAGGGCCTTATTTGTCTTCACTGCTTCGGACTTTTCTGAGCTGTAAGCCCTGGCACAGGTTTCGCAGGCACTGAAAAGTCCAGTCCTGATGGGTGAGGTGTCAACAGATTTGACAAGTTCAGTCACTCCTCCATTACTCTCCAAAAGCTCAGCATAAAACAGCTCCTAAACACAGATTCCTAACCTTCAAGTAACCAAAGCTGCTGGCCTTGTTGGCAGAGCCTCAACCAGTACCCCAGCGCCTTCAGGAACTCAATCTGTCTTGCTTGGAAGGAGACCAATAGCACATACAAGATGGCTTTGGTTCGGCATTTCTCTTCAGTCCGGTGGAATTCCTGAGTCCCTGCTAAGTTCCCCTGTGAGTCAGGGGTTCAGGCCTTGGTTAATGTAGGCACTTTATCACTTGGCCAATGTCCTCACTTAAACTTAAAAGCTGTGCTTCAAAGATCTTTAAACCAAAACCACACACACACACACACACACACACACACACACACAGCGCTTACTGTCTGCATTAATATGGCTTTACTATCCCCTTCCACTACTCTCATGAGCATTACTTTTAATTTTCCAGGAGACTCCATCCCAGAAATGGTTTGATGATTAATTATAGGAACTTCCCCAAATGTCCACCAACTCCTTAATAAAAACCATCAACACTCTGCCCTCTAAAAGTCTTTGAATTTCTTGCCTCAAAATCCTTGCCTTGTTGTTTTCACTAATCCTGAACTATTAAATCTTAATTCTTAATCTTAATCTTAATCAAGTCTCCACATTGTAAACCAAACTCCCAGTTCTTGACAAATTCTGACCTTGCCTTCCCGGCTTGGAGATGCAGCCAGTGCCCTTTGGAGGTGGTGTTCTCCCTTACAGTGGCAAACAATAAAGTCAGCCTTGTCTTATGAACAAATTATAAGTTGATTCGTGGAGAGCTGGCATTCCAATCCACAACTCCCTTCCTTAAACTTCTGAGTACTGGGGCACAGTCAGTACTGGTCTCACACCTAAATAATTTTGCCATCTCTCAATGAGCTGCGGACTTTTCCTACCTGAATTCTACCTTCCTTTATGCTTCTGATCATATGTCTCTTGTTCTACATCTCCTGGTACAATACACCCCTAAAATGATAACCACCAAGCATTCACTTTAGGCAGGGTCCTGAGCCCCATGGGGCACTGCTCCTCACACCCACAAACACAATCCTGTGTGGTCCAGTCCCAAACAGTTCGCAAGTGCCAAATGTCTGTTAAGCCTGTTTCGGTGAGTGGAGAAAGAAAACCCCCATCTAGCATTTCAGTAGTGCTGAGAGCGACAGTGGCAATAATGGACAAGATGAGCAGAAGGAAGAGGGATCCCAGCTCCAATGGGGAGACGGTGCTGGCTAACCAGACGACAACGTGAAGAAAGAAGAAAGAGGAAGTGGAGGAGGAGGCACAGAAAGGGAAGGGAGAAATTCATGTAAGAAATATCACACTGTATACTGTAAACCAAAGGAAACAAACAAAAGAAAGGTAAAAAGGAGGAGGCAGGATCTCAAACCAGTGACCACTAGGTCGTCAGTGAGCTTCCTGCAGGGGTCTGCAGACTTCCGTAAAGTGTCACACAGGAAACACGTTAGGTTTTGCAGGCCGTATGGTCTCTGTGGCAAGTACTCAGCTCTGTCACAGCAGCTTGAAAGCAGCCAGAGGCAGGGAATAAACAAATGGGCATGGCTGTTTTCCAGTGAAACTAACATTGTGTTCGCTCTCAGTGTCGGTGTTAGGTAACATCTTTTCTCATTCATGTTGTAATTGTCCTGGTTCTTGACATGACTGATGATTTTTTATTCTATCCTTGACATTTTGGTTATTATGTTAGCGGACTCTGGGTTCCATTTTTTTTTCTTTCTTTTTTACGCTGAGAGTCTTATGTTTAAGTTTATAACATAGGTCCTGGCCTGTTTTTATGGGCTGTGGTTCCAGTGACAATCTAATTTCAGAGTCTTTGTGGTCCTATTCTGACCTGCTTCGTTCATCTCCAACCTCTGAAATCTCTACTGGTCTCTGCTGGTGTTGCCAAAAAGGGCAGAAAGCTTCCCCAGACCTCTAACTGATGCCTCTAGTTGAGAGAATGGAGTTTCCAGCCTTCCAGGATGGGTGCTTATTTCGACAGGATCTCCCTTGCTCATGCCACTAGCTGCGCCTTGCCCCCAGCTCTGGGTAGGATCTCCTCAGTCTCAGGCCTGAAGTCATTTTTTACACCTAAGGGCATAATAGGCTGCTTACCTTTCAAAAGCGTGTAAGTGCAGACATCCTACTTCCACTTCCAAGTTGAAGACTGCTTCATAAGCAGATCTGAGTGGCCAGTTGGAAGGCTGTACTAATCTTTTTGATAATGGAATCTGTTCTCTCTCTCAGAAAATTGGCAGAAGAAATGCATTCATTATTTCTAGATATTTACCTGCTTTCTGGATTCATACTTACTTTGCTTTGGACATCATGGTGTCATTACTGAGGCTGACCATCACAAAGTGACTTCAGCCATGATCTCAGGTTTTTCTGTCCACCCTTGCCCCTGAAAGGCAGGACAGGCTAATGGCATTCTGAGGTTCAACAATCTGACACTCTACCTTTATCATGTGAGATGAGAGGCGTGGAACAAAAGAGTGGTTGGAAGGACAACCCAAAGATGTAGAACATCCAAAGCTTTTTCTGCTCCCTCCGTAGTTGGAGTTGGTGGCATGAAATCTCAGTGTTGCCCCTAAAGCAGCCCATGCTGTTGAGGAGAAAAGGTAAACGCAAAATTCTGAACTGCATACACTCACCTACACACTCAAAAGACACTTTCTGAAAATATGGGGAGATAAGCCTTCTGCAGTTCCAAAAAAACAAATTCCTTTCTGTCATTTCTTCACCTTTGGCTTTTCTGCAATCATTGCCTCACCACCCCCATAGTAACACCACACTGCACAAACATAAAATGCAAATTTTATCTTTACAAAACCCCTAGGAGGAAACAGTTATCCAGATGCTCAAGAAACGTGAGCTTATTGTAAGGTCTGACCGTGCCGTGGACGGCATGGTGACCCTGTGAACCACAGGTATACCTCTGGAGGGCCTTCTGGAATTAGAACAGAAGTTCCTACAATGCGATCTCTATCAGTTTTTCTCATGTAACTTTTGCTAAAGGAAATAGTGAAGCACGTTGGGGGGAACGGCAATGGAGGAAGGGCTTACACAGTGCCTACATAAAGCAGTAAACCAAGGCAAACGGCATCAGGCCTCTAGGGAGGCAAACTTCCCTAGGCCTACATGTTCCGGGTGCAGAGTGACCTTGACTCTGTTACGGTACACAGCATGCTCAAGGGCTTAAAACCCTTTTGCTCTCAAGTAACCAGACTTGCACGCTCCTTGTGAGAGTCATTCTCTACAGCTGCACCTAGAATGCAATCTATAGATAACCACGTGCTTCTGCTTTCAAAGTTTCTCACAAAGCTGCCGCTGCCAGCAATCTTTAGAATGACGCGCCAGTTCCTGTTCACTGAAGATGGCTCCACCATCGCGCCACCCCGTCCACTATCACCTCACCTTCGCCCCATCATCTGCTGACTGTGTAAAGTGATTGTAACCAATAAATACTGTAGGGAACCTAATCTCAGGGCCTTCACTGCCTCCAGTAAAAAGTGGTCCCCTGGTCCCACTTTCACTCTTAATCTGTCTTTTTCTCGTTCCTTTGTCGCCACTGAACTTGGGGTACCCACAGGTGGGGTGTGGGGGCTGACCCCCTACAAACTGGAGGAAAGATTTTCAGAACTGTGTAATAGAATACACTGTAGAAGACCAAAAATGCCACCCGAAATATAATTAAAGAAGACCAGAATATGCCTCCCTAAAATATGCCTCTTTGGCATAAGGATTATTTTGAGAAACTACAGACAACAGAACAGCTCTGAAAACAAAAAAGTTATTCTTTTGTAAGGGAAATTCACATTTATAAAGGAAATCTCCATTTGTAAGGGTGTCTCCTCTGAACCAGGAAGATAAAAAGGATGGCTCCTCATCAATGCAGAAGGTACAAACTTAAAAATCTGTATATCAAACCTTACTCATATTTACAGTACTGTTTCTGGATACCTCCTCAAAATCTGTCTTCCCCACACCCTTCTTTATCTCAGAAGAAGATGGTATTTATGCCTGATGCTTGTCACCTCTGTGTTACTCATTTCTCTGAGTATCTCTCATGTGTACATGATATGTACATGGATTCAATTTCAGTTTTTGTGTTGTTAATCTGTCTTTTGTTACAGACGTCCATCCCAACTAAGAACTGAGAAACAAAAATAGAATTCTAGGACCCCCAATCAAGTAAAGAGATACCCCTCTTGGCCCAGCGGACCCCAGAGAAACCCTGAAAACAGACTTCCCAGTCTCTCTAACTGATCTTAAGCTTCCTTCCCTGAGGGCTAAACAGAAACCAGCCGTTTCAAACAATTCTACCCGCCTCCCCATTTCAACCAAGCTGCTCCACCCTTTTGTGGTTTCATGAAAACAACTGACAGGCATTCTTGATAAGAAACCACTGACTGCAAATGGTTCTGGCCAGTCTACAAAGAACATGCAGTGAGGATTTTCACGTCCCCTGCTTCATCTTTTGATGCCACGGGACTGAAAAACTCCACCCCTGGATCATGCTAATGCTGTCATTTTTTTAAACATGGATCTCATGGAGCAGTGTGCAGCTCAATGCACATGTACCTATTTCTCCTTTCATAAATACTCATCATTCCTCCTACAGCTTCTTGAATATGTATATTTGGCCACCTCATTCAGTATAAATCCTCGTCTTACTCTTCCCACCCCTGAAGTGCCTGTTTCTGGCTTCTGGTCAGAGGCTACGCTTCCCAGCCTAGCAAAATGGCCACCCTATAGGCTACAGTCGTTCGTGAGAAATAAAGCTCTCCTTTCCTAATTTTGAACCTCATCATTCTCCAGCTGACAGAACTATGAAGAGTAAAGAAAAAAATGGCTTTCCTCCCCTATGATTTCTACACAATGGTTAAAAATTATTGATGAAAAAATCCCATTTGTCAGAATTGAATAATACGTAAACATGCTGGTAACAAGGGGTGCAAGATACGAAAGGAATAATCTCTTAAACTGTTTTCAAAGAAAATGCCACTGCCCAACAGAAGGATTCTGAGACAGCAAAGGATCAGCAAATAAGTGCCTCATTCACTATAATTTACCTACACCCTCTGCCCCCACCCCCCACACAGACCTGAAAAGGATCCGGAATGCAGATCAAGTAGAAGTCCCCTCTCTAGACACAAGGCTGGCCTCCCTTGCACAACATCTAAAACTGCGGCTTCTATGGGAGGTCCATTCTGCATCAGGCTACTCTCTGTTTGGTTTTAATTAAAAATCTCCTTTGGCAGAGGTTGCAGTGAGCCAAGACTGCACCACTGCACTCCCGCCTGGGCGACAGAGAGACTCCGCCTCAAAAAACAAATCTCCTTTTCAGGATTGGGTGCAGTGGCTCACGCCTGTAATCCCAGCACTTTGGGAGGCCAAGGTGGGTGGATCACGGGAGGTCAGGAGTTCGAGATCAGCTTGGAAAACATAGTGAAATCCTATCTCTACTAAAAATACAAAAAAAAGCCAGGCATAGTGTAGTCCCAGCTACTTGGGAGGCTGAGGCAGGAAAATTGCTTGAACTGGGTGGTGGAGGCTGCAGTGAGCCAGGCACTCCAGCCTGGGCGACTGAGTGAGACTCTGCCTCAAAAAAAATCTCCTTTTGATACAAAAGAATATTACCCATAGGAAAAAAACAATCAAATATAAGGAAAAATACCCATAATATATCCAATACCAGAGACAAGTTTTAAAATCTTGGCAAACATACTTACAAATTTTTACGTACATATACAGCCAACTCTTAAACAACTGGAGGGCAGAAGATCTCCATATAACTTTTGACTCTCTAAAAACTTACCTACGAATACCCCGCTGTTGACTGGAAGGCTTACCAATAACATTAGCAGTCGCTTAGCACATATTTTGTATGACATATGTATTATAGGCTGTGTTCTTACATCAAAGTAAGAGAAAAGAGATGTTATTTTATTTGTTATTTACTTTTTTTTTTTTTTTTTAAAGAGAGTCTCACTTTGTCACCCAGGCTGGATGTAGTGGCACAATCTCGGCTCACTGCAACATCTGTCTCCTGGATTCAAGTGATCCTCATGCCTCAGTCTCCTGAGTAGCTGGAATTACAGGTGTGCACCACTATGCCGGGCTAATTTTTTTGTATTTTTAGTAGAGACAAAGTTTCACCATGTTGGCCAAGCTGGTCTCAAACTCCTGACCTCAAGTGCTCTGCCCACCTTGGCCTCCCAAATTGCTAGGATTACAGGCATGAGCTACTGTGCACAGCCAAGAGATATTATTTTAAAAATCGTGAGGAAGAGAAAATATATTTACTATTAAGTGGAAGGGAATCACATAAAAGTCTTCCTCCTTTTCTTCACGTTGAGTAGGCTGAGGAGGAGGAGAACAGGAGGGTTGGTCTTGCTGTCTCAGAGGTGGCAGAGACAGAAGAGATGGAGGAGGTGAAAGGAGAGGCAGTCACACCCAGTGAAACTTTTATTGAGAAGATCCATGTATCAGTGGGCCCGCACAGTTCAAACCTGTGCTGTTCAAGGGTCAACTGTACAGTCATCCCTTAATATCCATGACGGACTGGTTCCAGGATCCCCCGACCCTCCCCCGCGCAATGGATACCGCAATCCACGAACGCTCAAGTCCCCTACATAAAAAGGTAATGGTACCTGCATATCCTCCCATATGCTTTAGATCATCTCTAAATTGCTTATGACACCTAATATAAATGCCACGCAAATCGTTGTTATACTTTATCGTTCATGGAAAAATGACAAGAGAAAGCTTGTACATTTCAATATAGATGCAATCATCCACATTTTTTCCTAATATTTTCAATCCTCAGTTGGTTGAATGCCCAGACGCAGAACCTGCAGATAAGGAGGGCTGACCGTATGCCCTTTTTTACTTTTTATGAAAATGGCTGCAGCCCATAATCATGTTTATAACCTTTTTAATTCAATACACCATGTCAATAAATTTCTACAATACTATTTAAAATACTGCAGAACGTTCCATCACATAAATACGCCACAACTTACTGCCCAATTCCCTACAACTGAACATTACGATGACACGTAACTTTTTTCTCTATGATGGATTACAATTCAACAAACTTCTCTGTACCTAAATCTTAGCATAACTTCTTAATGATTTTCTTAAAATAAACTTCTAGAAGAGGAGCTGCTGAGTTTAAGGTTTTTTTTTTTTTTTTTTTTTTGTGATAAGTACTGCCAGCTCACCACTGAAAAAAGCTGTACCAATTTGTATTCTCTTGGTAGTGTGTGAGCTGTCCTCTGCCCCATCACTCTCCAACATCTTTTTTTCTTAACCAATTTCAGAGGAAAAAAATAAAACACTGAAGCCAGTATTTTATTGTTTTAATTCATTATTCACATCCCTGAATAATGCAGGGCAAAGAAAAATTAAGAAGTTTATGCAGGGCGTGGTGGCTCACGCCTGTAATCCCAGCACTTTGGGAGGCTAAGGCGGGCAGATCATGAGTTCAGGAGTTCAAGACCAGCACAGCCAACATAGTGAAACCCCGTCTCTACTGAAAATACAAAAATTAGCCAGGTATGGTGGCACGTGTCTGTAACCCCAGCTACTCAGGAGGCTGAGGCAGGAGAATCCCTTGAACCCGGGAGGCAGAGGCTGCAGTGAGACAACACTGCACCATTGCACTCCAGCCTGGGCAACAATGTGAGACTCCATCTCAAAACAAAAAAAAGAAGTTTCCATATCCAGTAAAGAAAATGTAAGCAAATAAGACTAAAGAGGCCGGGTGTGGTGGCTCACACCTGTAATCCCAGCACTTTGGGAGGCCAAGGTGGGTAGATCACTTGAGGTCAGGAGTTTGAGACCAGCCTGGCCAACATAGTGAAACCCCGTCTCCACTAAAAACACAAAAATTAGCTGGGTGTGGTGGTGCGCGCTTGTAATCCCAGATACTCCAGAGACTGAGGCAGGAGAATCGCTTGAACCTGGGCGGCAGAGGTTGCAGTGAGCCAAGCTTGCGCCACTGCATTCCAGCCTGGGCAACAGAGCAAGACTCTGTCTCAAAGAAAAAGAGAAAGAAAAGAAAGAAGAAGAAGAAAAAAACTAAAGGGAGTCAGAGAGTGTTTTCCATCATAAGGATGGAGACGCCATGTCAGTGCCTGGCCGTGGCACCAGCACATGTGGCGTGATGGTACCCAGCTATGAAAGGGAAGCAAAGTCGTAAGCAAAGGGCAGGGAGGGCTACTGGGAGAACCAGGTAGATTCAGAAAGGTCTAGAAGAAGTCAAAGTTCTCTCCTAAAAGATCCTACTAGGTACATGGAGAACAAGGGGAAACACTCCCCTCATTGTGCCAGAGAAAATGCTTCTACCTGGACCTTGAGGTCCAGCTGCCTAGTTATGACGTCCCCAGAACGCACCAGGTAAGGGAAGAGCCTCTTCCCATCTTCCACGAGCTTATCTGAAAGCTCGAGGTCTGGTTTAGCCCAGCGTTTAGCTTAAAGAAAAAAAGCAGAGTAGCCCTTTGCGGCTTTCCCCACATTTATATTTCTCTTCTCACTCTTTTCAAAATACTTCCCTTATCAAAGCCATGCCAGTAACAGCCACTACATGAATGATAGAAACAGAGCCATCTCACGAGGCGGCGGCAAGCATTGCAGTTTATAACAGTGCTTCCACAGTCACAGTCTCTAATCCTCCCAGCTCTGTCTTGACCACAAGGCAAGGCTGGCTACTAGTTTTTTGTTTTGTTTCAAGCCAGGGTCTTGCTCTGTCACCGAGGCTGGAGTACAGTGGCACGATCACGGCTCACTGCAGCCTCAATCGTTCCTGCCACCTCAGCTTTCTGGGACTACAGACCTGTGCACAACACCATGCCCAGCTAATTTTCTTTTTTTTTTTTTCTTTCTTTCTTTTTTTTTTTGGTAGAGATGGAGTTTCACTATGTTGCCTAGGCTGGTGTCAAACTCCCGAGCACAAGGGATCCTCCTGCCTCAGCCTCCCAAAGTACTGCGATTACACGCATGAGCCACTGCACCCAGCCCCTGATTACCATTATTCTCATTTTACACAACCCTGGGGCTGAAAGGGTAAACAATTTGCTCAGACCGTAATTTGCGGAAGAGAGATGTCAGGACTGAAGTCTCCACACTTCTGTACTCCCAGTCTCATGACCAGGAAGCATGCAGAACCCTCCTGCTCCTCCAGATCCCAGCACAAAGGCTCACATACACACTCTGATGCTCACTTAGCATGGCCTTCCGCCTAAAAGAAAGAAGATGCTTGGGAGCAAGCCGGCTTATCCACCCGCCAGTTCATCCAGAACGGAATGAGAACACAGACAGCAAACTCCTCTAGTGTAAAAATCACAGGAAAGAAAACAGAATTCATAAGCAAAAACGGAATAAGAAAGGGTAAGGAATTATTCTGCAAGTGGTGTGAAAGTTTCGTTCAAGTGTTTACGTTTCTCTCAGTTCTCTAATCAGAACTCATTTAACACACATCACAGAAAACACAAAAATAGAAAACCTCAGACGCTGCTTTACTGACCCACTTCAGAAGTCTTCTGATCAATCTACTCTCATTTCTCAGCAAATACCAGATAGTATATCCATTTTTGTCTCTTGCAGAATGTAACGTTACAAACCAAAGATCAATGAGCATGAAATTAGACCATTTTCTTCAGACTGCTTCACCTGTGTCCGCTCACTCTCCACATACATGCTCACACTATCTCAAAGAACCTCTGCGTTTCCAGATATTTAATCCGCATTTTATGGAAATTCTTTTATTTTGCAAGGAGAGTAAGATGTCTCTAAGAGTTCCTGAGGAAAACATGTCAACTAATATTTCACCTTTAGCTTGACAGCATATACAACCGGGTCTTAGCGTTACCCCATAAACACCTGCCATTCTCTTTTAAAACTTCATTGTTGTTTTTAGATCAAATAGCTACCCAAAGAAGCAGGCAAGAACATGACTACATACTGCTTTTCCACCTAAAATTAATCTCACTAGTGCCAGTTATTTTCAGGAAAGAAACGCATCTCCAAATGGTGCTTGAAAAAAGAAAAAAAAAATGGACAAGAACGTCACATCTCCGAGCAAATCCTTTACATCATTTGAGCCTTGGCAAGCGAAGCTCTGGAGAGACAAATGCATTTATTAGGAATCTGCTTCATTAATCTGAAAGAGAAAATTATGTTAAGGAATAAGCCACCATTAATTAATATTTATTGTATCCCCACTGGGTAAATGACACTGCAGTCACCATTTTACAGACGAGAGAACACAATTCCTGCACTCGAACTGCTTACAATGTAATCCTCAAGGCACTCAAATATGACACAGAATAATGATATATAATACACAGCGCTTTGCAAAAGAGCTAACCGCTCTTTGCAGACACCTGCATTTAAAATTGCTTTCCAGTGATGGAAATGAACTGGCCTGGATCCATTTCTACTCCTTCTCCACATTTCCTCACTGCTCTGAGCATGTACTTTTAAAGAGTACAGGTAAGGGTATATCGTCCATGGCCACGGTTCATATAAATAAACACACAGAATGAACTTACTAGATTAAAACTAGTTCCACATATCTCTCTCTCCATGGCCCAGCCTGCTGATGGAATCAATCAATTAATTCACTGCCAAACTCTTTCTGGGCAGAACCCATGAGATCTTTTTCAAAGGAAATGTCTGATTATGTTTGGTGGGTGAATGAATGGAGAAAGGAAGGGAGGAAGGAAATGGGAAGATAGGGCAAGTGAAAGGAAGGGGGATTAAAGGAAGGCAGAACAGGGGAAGAAGAGAAGAAGGGAAGAATAAAGAAAGAGGAAAGAAGGAAGAAGGATCGAGTTCCAAGGTTTCCGGAAGTTTTAAGACGCTGGCATGGTTCTCTAGCAAATCTGAGAAGTCCTTTCCACTGTCCCTAGTTTCTTGTTACTACTTTCACCCAAGGAATAAAAGATCTTGTCCCTGTTTAGCCTGGGACCTTGAAGCTTCAACCTTAACTATTATTTCTCTCCAATACCAATCTCCCAGCATGGGTAGAGCATTTTAACTGCACATTATACATCTCTAGGCACACAATCCCAAATTTCTTAGAGCCTCAAACTTAATCTATATGATTGATCATGGGATAAAGAAAGCACTACCTGAATGAGTTCCAGACTCAACTTCCAGTGAAGTCTATGAATTAGTTTTCTCTTAGTTAATTTTTATCCCCTCTTCAACCCTGGCTTACAGGTTGTTTTCACCAGGCAGCCTTCCACCGTCCTCACAAAAGGCCATGATCCCCATCATCCATAAAACACATCATAGTTGTAATTAACTACTTTCTTTCTTTTTTTTTTTCCTGGAGGCAGGGTCTTGCTCTGTGGCCCAGGCTGGAGCACAGTGGCAAGATCCCAATTCACTGCAATCCCCGGCTCCCGAGCTCAGCTAATCCTCCACCTCAGCCTCCTGAGTAGCTGGGATTACAGGCACGTGCCACCATGCCCAACTAATTTTTTTGTGTTATTATTTTTTTTTTTTGTAGACACAGGATTTCACCATGTTGCCCAGGCTGGTCTAGAACCCTAAGCTCAAGCGATCTGCCCACCTTAGCCTCCCAAAGTGCTAGGATTACAGGTATGAGTTACTGCGCCCAGCCTCTACTGATGTGTTATGTCACTAACTGGTTAATCTCTCTTGCCCTTACCAGGCTCTAAGCGCCACTTTGTCCCTTCCGTTTACCGTTGTTTCCCCAAACCTAAGACAAGATGTGGCAAACTGTGGAGAAAAAAAGAAAGAGCTGAAACAATGAGTGAGTGAATGAATGAGTGAATGAATGAATGAATGACTATACAAAAGAGAGCACCCAGGCATCTCTTTGAGAGCTGGGAGTGGCTGTTCTCCTCCTTTCAGACAGGTAAGAAGATTGGTTTAAATGCCACTAAGAGATGGATCCATTTGAACAAAAACAAAGTATACACCCAATCTAAGTGACAGCCAGTGGTACTTGAAAATTAGCAAGTAAAAAACGAGGTACAATGTCGTATCTGGGGATAAGTAGGACCAGGTTTTTTGTTGTTGTTGTTGTTGTTTTTCTTGTTCTATCAAGACTGAGAAGCTCAGCAGTCAGGACAAGGTTTCATATTTTCCTTGTATACCTCCCAGGGTTTAGTTGATCAGGGTCAACGAGAAAGTTTGCTAGCAAAGAATAGAAACCACCCACGCTCATGCAAGGAGAAGGGGATTTGCTGCATGGACACAGGAAAGAGGTGCCCAGAATTTACCTGAAAGAGCTACTCCCTCTTTTTTCCAGAGATACGGCAGTCTCTTTTTGCTTTTTTGTTTTTATTGACGGCAGTCTCTTACTTCTCTCTGTCCCTCGGTCTCTATGATCCCTGGTTTTCACACCTTTCTCTCTCTTCTTGCTCAACTCAACCTCCTCCACTCGCA
Source organism: Alouatta palliata (assembly GCA_004027835.1). Taxonomy (NCBI): domain Eukaryota; kingdom Metazoa; phylum Chordata; class Mammalia; order Primates; family Atelidae; genus Alouatta; species Alouatta palliata. The sequence continues at coordinate 25,795 of PVKV010026995.1, forward strand.
ACAAAGCCCAGCAGAGTCACCGGAGCCAAATCTACCCAAGCCTGTAGTTCCTTTCTCTCCTAATTCAGATGAGAGAAAGTGAGTTTGAGTTACTGGCCCTGGGTCAGTTGCCTGCCTCGACCCCCTCAGCTGACACTTGGGATGTGAAAAATGGTGGCCATATCATGTAGCACACCACGTGGACACAGATCCCCCATTTCAACATAGGGTCTTCACTCTGCCCACTGCTCTGACTGTGATGTCTGGCCCAATATAGAACTTTTTTTTTTTTTGAGACAGGGTCTCACTTTGCCGTCGCCCAGGCTAGAGTGCACTGGCACAATCATGGCTTATTGCAGACTGAACCTCCACGGCTCAGGTGATCCTCTGAGCTCAGCCTCCCCAGTGGCTGGGAGCATAGGCTCATGCCATGACATCTGGATAATTTTTATTTTTGTAGAGATGGGGTCTCATTACGTTCCCCAGACTGGTCCTGAACTCCTAGCCTCAAGTGATTTTCCTCCTCAGACCCTCAAACTGCTGGTATTACAGGTATGAGCCACTATGCTGGCCCTAGTATAGAATTCTCATATTCATGAGCTATAAGGTACACACTATTTACAAATACTTTTAAAACTGGTTTCACAAGATTTGTATGTCAACTGGAACATCAGTTAAGGCTTTTATGCAAGACAATTAATCAAATAATGGAATGTTTCTCAAAACTTAATGCCGGCATGACATGACTGCCAGGGTTACAAAGCTTCCTGTCAGGCGGCCTGGAAGTGTCCTAACTTCTTATAAATGCCTGTAATGAACACCCTGCTGTCACCAAGCCCAGAACACTCCGCCTCCTCTTTCTTTCATTTGCAGTACAATCTCATAATGGAAAGCCAATAGAATCTGCCAGTTTATAGAGGAGACTATAGAGAAACGAGGGCTCCATCCACCGTCCTCTCTAAGCTTAGCCTTTCCCTGGCGATTCCTAAGTCTAGAAAGCAACCCGATTAGCTATGTTACCTACTTTTTCATATCAGGTCTGCAGGTCTGTACGTTCATTAACTTTCTGGAAATTAAAATGACTGCCTAGGAGCTCTGGATTTTGCTACAGTATTAGCCAAGTCTCTCTTTCAAGAGCCCTCTTGAGTTTTGCTCACGTAGTTGTCGTAAGGCCGGTTGCCTCCCCGGGAGCTCGGGCACACCCATCTCCCTCCACGCCTGGAAACTCCACACCAGGATCTGCACTCAACACTAACCTCTGCACTCGACACCCGCCTCTGCACTGGGCACCCGCCTCTGCGCTCGGCACCCGAGCCT
>PVKV010026996.1:0-27123 GCA_004027835.1 Alouatta palliata
AAAAAAAAAAAAAAAAAAAAAAAAAAAAAAAAAAAAAAAAAAAAAAAAAAAAAAAAAAAAAAAAAAAAAAAAAAAAAAGGAAAGAAAAGAAAAGAAAAATAAGAAAAGAAAAGAAAACACAAGAGGCTACCTGAAAAAAAAAAACTGGGGATCAAAAAAGAGCTCCTAAAAATTAAAAATTAGCAGAAATTTTAAAAATCACCACCACCTTTGGAAGGTAAAAATGAAATAATCTCACAGAAGAAAGAGCAAGCAGACAAAGAGATTTAAAAATATCAAAGAAGAGATTGAAAATTAGAGAACTGGCCAGGCACAGTGACTCATGCCTGTAATCCCAGCACTTTGGGAGGCTGAGGTGAGTGGATCACAAGGTCAGGAGTTTGAGACCAGCTTGGCCAATATGGTGAAACCCTGTCTCTACTAAAAATACAAAAATTAGCCAGGCGTGGTGGCACATGCCTATAGTCCCAGCTACTCAGGAGGCTGAGGCAGAAGAATCACTTGAACCCGGGAGGCAGAGGTTGCAGTGAGCCGAGATCACTCCACTGTACTCCAGCCTGGGCAACAGAGCAAGACTCCATCTTTAAAAAAAAAAAAAAATAGAGAATCAATCTGGAAGACTGAACTATTGAACTATTAATATCCTAGAGAAATAATCAAGAAAACAGAAGAAAAAAAATAATTCAAGAAAACCTCCTAATGTTTAAGGACATTATGAGATTAAAGGATAGTTTTCAGATTAAAAGAAGGTTCACCAAGCACCCAACACAAAGAAGATAAATAGACTCATGTTAAAGCACATCATCAGGAAATTACAGACCACAGAGGACAAAGAGAAGGTTCTAAAAGAGAGAAAGGTAGGTCACAAACTAACGATTTCAAACTGTGTGTGAGTGAGTGTGTGTGTGTGTGTGTGTGTGTGTGTGTGTGTGTAATAAGCCCACCTAGTGTGTTTGTGTGTCTGTGTGTGTAATAAGCCCACCTAGCACATACATCTTAGTTCCTTGTTTTGTTTTTGAGACAGGGTTTTGCTCTGTCACCCACGCTGGAGTGCAGTGGCTTGATCCCAGCTCACTGCAACTGCCTCTCTGTCTCAAGAGATCCTCCCGCCTCAGCTCCCGCTGGGACCACAGGCATGCGCCACCACACCCAGGTAATTTCTTTTTTTTTTTCAGTAGAGATAGAGTTTCACCATGTTGGTGAGGCTGGCCTCAAACTCTTGAGATTAAACCATCTGCCTGCCTCGGCCTCCCAAAGTGCTGGGATTACAGGCGTGAGCCACTGTGCCCAACTCAAACATCTTAGTTTCTAAATACCACTAACACTAAAAGGAGCCACAGTACCCTGGAGAATGGCTGCTTCCAATCTGAAGCAAAAAAAAAAAAAGCACAGTCAGAGTTTAGAACATCTTACTGTACAATAAATGCAAAAATACTCAAAGACAAAGACAGAGGAACTGGCTTGAGGGGTTTTTCTTGTTAAATTTGAAACAATATGTGTATCAAAATGAATAATGACAATAATAAATTATAATATATTTATTTTAAAAATGCGTAAGTTCACAGCAATAATCAGGAAAGAAAGAAAAAAGGTGGTGGAGGGGAATAAAAAGCTCCTCTTTATATATATTAAAAAATCCAGTTAATATATGTTAAAGAAATACAGAATATTTTAAATCATCATCTTGTAAATCCAATATAATAACCAATTAAAGCAAGAATCCTAAACCTACTGGGTGAAAAGTTGTTAAGAAACAGGACCCACAGATTACTTATTAATTGCAAAGAGAAAAATATACCTTTTCAAAAGACATCTGGTAGTCTTCCCTTAACCAAATGATCAAATTTAGCATAACCTAAGGATAACATGACTTTACAAACCTTCCGATGTCATGCAATGTGAGGTATCACTTATGTCATACTCTTGCCAAAACCATCTAACATGAATTTAAACATGAAGAAACAACTAGATAAATCCAAAATGCCTCTGTTCTACAAGAGAACTGACCTGGAATCTTCCATGAAAAAAACAAAGAAAAGCAGACTGTTCTAGATTAAAAGGGCGAAAAGAACACATACCAATCAATGTTTTCAAGGAAGGAAAAAGACATAAAACATTTTGGGGATAGTTGAGAAAATGTGAGTATAAATATTAGATTATATTACTGAAAAAAATGATAATGCCCCAAACTGGAAAATAATATGGTAATAATTAAAAGTTAGTTATTTAAAGACATAAATGTAAATACCAAAATAATTCATTAAAAAAGGTAAAAGTTTCTGCCCCTATAAAGAAGGAATGGTGAATGGGAAATAGGAAAGGTGATATCTGGTGTTTTTGCAGCAAACACATAGAACAATTATTTGAATCTTTAAAATGTGAGGATGTATAACATTGATTAAAAAAGAGAATATATTAATATATATATATATATGAAAGAAAGAGTGTCATTCAGAATAGTTTATGGCTTGTTTATTATAAGGAAAAAAATCATTCTACTAAATTGAACTAACTGGTAAAGCCTAATGAAAGTCAGCGTGTAGCACCATAAAGCAGGACATACACACACCTTTTACTACAGGTTTGTATATGATGTGTTCTGGTAATTAAGTAGTTACTAACTAACTAAGAAGAAATCATTTTTTCCCTAGTCCAAATTGTCTCATTTACTCTGGTTCTTCCATGTTACTTTTGAATCGTTTTGGTTTTTTTTTTCTTTTCGTTTTTTTTAGGGGGTGGGGGTGGGGGCAAAATGTCTCCCTGCATTGCCCAGGCTGGTCTCGAACTCCTGGGTTCAAGTGATCCTCCTGCCTCAGCCTCCCAAAGTGCTGGGATTACAAGCATGAGCCACCACACCTGGCCAAAATTGTTCATCTTTAAAATATTTTAAACACCACTATATCTAATGCTCCTATGGCAATCAATAAACTAAATTACTTTTTCATCTGTCATATATGCATTTGAGTTATAAAACAGAATGTGAACTAGTACATTCACCCAGATTGTCAAAATATAACTGCCTACACTCTTTTCTCTCCACAATATGCACTTAGCCCTTAATTACATGCAATATTAGTATGTTGGTAAGTTAATCAATATTTTCATTCCTGCTCAGCTATTTGTCCTTGATCAACATTACCAATCCTTAATATCATTTATAAAGAGCAATGATTCACTAATAAAAGGCTAAGATTTGATTGCGTGTATTATCCTGATAGGCAAATTGTAAGTACAAAAGCTAGGGTAAGGAAGAAAGCAAAACTCATGATTCACTATTATTTATACTAAATGTATCTGTCCTCTCAATAATAGAAAAAAATTCTTATTTAAAACAATAAGAAAGATACCAACTCACCTTTTGGCACTCATCTGTTCTTTCAGCTTACTGTACATTTCCAGCACTGTGTTAAAAAATACATAACATTTTAGCTTTCAAAATGAAATATTTTGAGAGAAGAAAATAATTAAAGCAGGAAAGCATGTATTACAAATTCATTAGACTTCTATATCTCAAGTTAGGCTAATATTTTCAAATAAAAGGTTAAATACTTCAAGAATTGAAAACATTTTAATTTCCTTATATACTGAACATGATATACATAATAATATATATTAAATATATATATATGTATATATAGCATATACAAGTGTTCCAGGTTTGGTATAATACATATATATATATCTCACCCAGGTTGGAGGACAGTGGCACAATCATGGCTCACTGCAGCCTCAACCTCCTGGGCTCAAGCAATCTTCTCACCTCAGCCTCCCAAGTAGCTAGAACCACAGGTGTGCCACTACAACTGGCTAATTTTATTTTTATTTAATTTTCTTTAGAGACATGGACTCTCTATGTTGCCCAGGCTGTTCTCAAGCTCCTGGCCTCAAACGATCCTCCCGCCTCAGCCTCCTAAAGTGCTGGGATTACAGGCATGAGTCACCATGCCCAAGCTATGACTTTTTATATCCTCTCATACTTCTCCTAATCCAAGGAGTAGTTAGGCAATTATACTGTAATTGATGACTTTACTCCCATAAGATCTTCAAACTCCAAATATCTGAGACAGGTCTCAGTCAATTTAGAAAGTTATTTTGCCAACGTTAAGGACATGCCCACGACACAGCCTCAGTTAGTCCTGAAAACATGTGCCCAAGGTGGTCAGGGGTACAGTTTGCTTTTATACATTTTAGGGAGACATGAGATATCGATCAATACATATACACTGACTGATTGTACATTGGTTCAGTCTGGTAAGGAGGGACAACTCAGAGGTGGGAGCTTCCAAGTTAGAAGCAGGTAAGAGACAAAAGGTTACATTCTTTTGAGTCCTTGATCAGCCTTCCACTGAATATACAGTTTAGTCTGGCCCAGTGAATCTGCATTTTTACACAAATAAAAGGGCAAAGGAAGCAATCAGATATACATTTGTCTCAGGTGAGCCTCAGAGGGATGACTTTGAGTTCTGTCTGTCCTTTGTCCACAAGGAATTTCCAGTGGGCAAATTGTGAGGGAGTATGTAGCTTCTTAACTTTGTAACTATCTTACTCAACAGGAAAATGGGAGGCAGGTTTGCCTGACACGGTTCCCAGCTTGACTTTTTTCTTGGCTTAGTGATTCTGGGGTTCCGAGATTTATTTTCCTTTCACAGATTGTAGGATCCTTCAAAAGCTGAGATTGTGTCATTTCCAAATTTATAGTTTCAATATCTACCATGATGCCTGATACACACACACACAATTATAAGTGGATACTAGAAGAGAAAGATGAATAGAGGAAAGAAGGCGGTTCTGGATGTGGCCATTAGGAACACAATATTTACATCGACTAAGAGTTGCGTCCAGCCTTAAAAACAAAGACAGTAGCAGTAATAAACACCTCACCTCTACTTCCCTTTATTTCTCTATTTTAAATCGCCCAGTAGGGGAATAAGTGGAATCTGACTCTTGCTCATTCCATCAGTACCCAATTTTTAAGGTTTATTATCAGACAAGGACAAAACATTCAAACTTAGAGGATATCTTCATGGCTATTACAATGTACCTGATGGTGGCAAAGAGGTATTATTAAACATGACTAAAAGGAAGTAGGTTTCTCAATCCTGAAACTTACCATAATAAGCCAACATTTTATTTACTCAAAGTTATTATGTAAATATACCTGGTCCATCAGAGATTAAACTAAGTAGAATTTCATTGATTCTAAAAAAAAAAAAAAAAAGCTATTCCCACAAGTCAAAAACAGGCCAGGCACTGTGGCTCACACCTGTAATCCCAGCACTCTGGGAGGCTGGGGTGGGTGGATCACTTGAGGCCAGGAGCTCAAGACCAGCCTAGCCAACAAGGTGAAAGCCCACCTCTACTAAAAACACAGAAATCAGCCCAGCATGGTGGCGCATGCTTGTAATCCCAACTACTTGGGAGGCTGAGATTGCAGTGAATCAAGATTGAGCCACTGCACTCCAGCCTGGCCAACAGAGCAAGACTCTGTCTCGAAAAAATAATAATAATAATAATAATAATATAATTTTTTTTAGCCAACAAAATCTGCTGACAGTTTTAACAATATAATTTGTAGTCTAAGCTAAATTAACATTATACAAATATCATAAAAAAATCTCATTCTATTCCGCTGGATATAGAGGTTTAGGCTCCTTCCTAAAAAAACAATAATAATAATAAGTTAAAAAATGAGACAAAGGATGGATTTAGCTTACTATGTTTAAAAAAGTGGCCAGGTGTGGTGGCTCATGCCTATAATCCCAGCACCTTGGGAGGCTGAGGCAAGAGGATTGCTTGAGCCCAGGAGTTCAAGGCTGCAGTGAGCTATGATCATGCCACTGCACTTTAGCTTGGGCAAGAGTGAGACCCTATCTCTAAAAAAATTAAATAAAAAGAAAAAAAAAAGTCATATACCTGCTTCCTTTTGTCTGAATAGAATGCATCCAACTTAAAGTATATTAAAGCCAGGTAAAGAAAATACTGGTTAGTTTCCTCAGAACTTATCTGAAGCCCAAGTAATATTTAGCCCTATCAAAGAGACCAGAAACAGCATTTCTAAAATAAAGGTAGAAAGGCAAGAATGGTGAAAACCTGGCACTTTTGATGTTCTTCTTACCTTATCAGCACAATGAGATTGTGAACAAAGCAAAAAGAATCTGTTAAGTGACAAACAAAAAACAATGGAAAACTAGAGGTAAAAAAAAAATCAGGCCAATTAGGCAAAGGTGAGAAAATTCAACCCAAAGACTCTCCCCATGGGAAAGTATTCCGAGGAAACACAAAAAAGGGGCGTGGGGGACAAAGGGCAAAAGAGGCAGAGAGGAAATGGAAATGTAGAAGTTGCTGTTCTAGGAAACTGATGTGACATATCAAACAGCAGCTTTCTAACATGACAAAACCATGAAAATTCAGAGAATAAAATGAACCTGAAAGATAAGTGTGTCTTTGTTGGGATGCAATCACCAAATAATCTGTAATTCCTACACTAAAGAATCACTATTTGCTATTATTAAATTATAATTTTACCAAGCCAAAAATTGTATTATAGACAAGTTTAACTCACCTGGAAGGCATAACTGCAATTTTTCTACTACAGTTGTAATATTTCTCTGCTGAATTCTACATCGAATAATATCTTCCGTGTGGACTATCACCTTAGAAAAGAAGGAATGTTCACATTTTTAAACAAACAGTGAAAGAACAACCACATACTGAATACATAGAAAAGTATCATTTTCTCACCTCTTTTCCAGCATCTTGAAACCTTCGGTTGGTATCAGTAACTTGCACCTTAAAAATTTAATTTCACCTTAGTTAGACAAATATGCATAAAACTGCCCTGATGTAACTGCTCACCCTTGTAATCAGATCATGCTTCATGAGAAACTTAGAACAAAGAAATGCAAATTCAAATTAACTCTACAGCTTGAACTTGAACTTTTGATTGAAAAGGGCTTTTGTTAACTTCAATTACTTATGACAGTTCTTTTTAACAGATTCTGTGGCAAACTTCTCAAATTTACTCAGGATTTTTGAACTTTACTTGCTTCTCTAAGTCTGTCAAACAATTCAAATCACTGACCCAATTGACCACTGGTCCCCTTTTGATAACTTCAATGAGGTCTATGTGCCATTCATTGTCTGTAGAAAATGGTGATTGCATTTTATGGTAATTAAACATTCATACTTTGCTGAATGCAAACACTGGGTGGTTGATTAACATCAAACACAGAAATTTCAATCCACAGCAACATTTTAATGCTGCAGGTGCAGGCACAGCTCAACCTCAAATTTTCCCACATATTAAGTGACTCATTAGGTCATCATAGTAAGGAAGCACATTCTGGTTTATTAAAAATCTCATTAATTTCTGAACAAAGATGCTCAGTGACCTCATTGATGCTGTAGTTAGTCTCTTGTTATCTGAATATCCTTTATACAATGGTTTTCTAATCATAACCTTTGGTGAACCAAGGTCATTTTGTCTGCTAAGTGCTCTAAACATAAAGAAAGATAAATAGGACAATTCTTACAATTAAGTATTTTTTATCCTGACTGAACAAATCCAGGTCTCTTTTAATAAATAATATTTTAGACGTATGGCACAAGGTATAGACCAACTTTCTTTAAGAAAAATACGCACTGCCGTTAAACTTTTCAAAAAGTTTTAACATTATTAAATAATTTTAAATTTATTTTAAATTTAAGAGAACAAAATACTTATAGCAAGTTTTTAGAGGACTTTTAGAGGATAACTTTTTATCAATATTGTACTAATTGTCATTTTAGAAATTCTAAAACTGAAAATAAGGCCTGTCATTGTATGCATGTTTTGAGTTCATTTCCCTGCATGGAAAGAAATCCTGTTAAGTCAGTGCATTATTTGCTTCAGAAAAAGAGATTACTCCTGTCATTAGCATGACAACTGTGTTAATAGAGCATAAAGAGCATTCCCAAATACATATACTAATTTACTTCTTGAAAGTAACACAATCATGACTTGTACATACAAAAAAGAAAAAAAAGAATGACTTGTACATAAGAACTATAAATGAATACTTGAGTAATTTAATGAGAACAAAGGTAAACAACTTTAACATATTTCTTACCTTCAGTTTTTCTGCATCAGCCCTTACTTTAAGGAGTTCTGTAATAGCATCTACAAAACCCTGATGATGAAAGTTACACATCTTTTCAATTTCCTTGTCATGATTACGGATACAAGCATCTAATTTTTCCATAAACTTCTTGTGCGCATTTGGTTGGTCATCATACACAGACCTGAATGTATATAAGAAAGCTAAAATTAACCAAAATGTATTCTTTAGTAAGCCTGATCTTCGCAAGAGCTGATATCAAAATTAAATCCCTGAACAAATAAGCTGGTAATAATACTACCTTTAGTAGAAATAATTTGCATGAAAGTTTTTAATTTCTTTTTGAACATGTTGATATTAAAAGAGCCACACAAGCCTTCTAGACATAGCACTAGGTATCTGGAAATAAAGGTATGAGGCTCAGGAGATGTGGGCCTAATACGAGTCTTTAACATATTGACATTCAAAAAAAAGAATCACTGAGTGAATGAATGATTAATGAATGAACAAACTCATGATTTTTATAGCATTTACTATGTAAAGTAAATGCCCATGTTCTAAATGCTTTACATATTAACTCTTTAATCCTCCCAACAAGCCTATAAAGTAGGTATTGTTATTAACCTTGCTTTACAGAAGAGTTACAGATTACTGAACTGCCATAAATTCCACAACCAGCAAGCGATAGTTGGGGTATGACTCCTGATAGTCTGGCTCCAGAGTTCATATTCTCAGGAAGGAGCCCATAAGGCAGTCACCACAATGTTCTCTCAATATGCCATATTCATTCCAACTGTCTATCAACTCATGCTGTCTCCACAGAGAGGGCACCCATCTATTTAACATGCAATTAAAGGACTAGCCTTGCCCCTGATTCCTGGGAGGAAAGCCTTTGGCATGCCCTGCCTGATAAGTGTCTTCTTCATTTACTTAAGAGTCTTTGATTGCCAAATAGCAGATGCTAACAGTGTGACTGATGGTGAGGCCTGGGGCCACATAGTTTTAGCTGTGGAGTGATAGCAGGTCAGGAATGTGGGCAGTCAGCCAAGTCTACGTGGGTAGTCAATTATGGCTATGGGACCAAACCCCAATAAAAATCTGGATACCAAGGATGAGCTTCCCTGACTGACGATACTCCATGAGTGTTACCACACATCACTGCTGGGAATAGTAAGTGCTGTCTCCACAATTCCACTGAGGAAAGACAACTGAACGCTCACTCACGGAACTCTCCTACTCCCCGTCCTATGTGCCTTTTCTGTTGTTGATTTTAATCTGTGTAGTTTTTTTTAATGTTTTTGTTATTATTTTTTTCTGTAATGAACAGCAACTATGAGGATAAAAGCTTTGCTGAATTTTGTGTCCTTCTAGCAAATTTTTTAATTTTGAGAGTGGTCTTGGGAACTTTACAAACCTCACCCCCTCATCTGTTGCCCATTGTCTGAGGTTCATTTCAAGTCTCATTTCTTCCAACAGGCCTTTGCCAATCATTCCCATGTCAAGTAATCTTTTCATCTGCAGGACAGGTAAACTTATAATCCCTTACTATTATTCTGACATGTAATTATATATTACTTTGTATTGTAATTTACATGTTTTGTGTTTAAAATATATTTTGTTTCCCCAAATAGACCATAAACCTCTGGAGGGCAGCCTCTGTCTTACGTTTTTAATGAATACCCTCACTAATAAAAGAGATAACAATATAGGATGCCAATTATTAAGAATGTATGCTCTTGGCAGCCAGGTGCGGTGGCTCACGCCTGTAATCCCAGCATTTTGGGAGCTGATACGGGTGGATCACTTGAGGTCAGGAGTTTGAGACCAGCCTGGCCAACATGGTGAAACCCCGTCTCTACTAAAAATACAAAAATTAGCCAGGCCTGGTGGTAAGCATCTGCAATCCCAGCTACTTGAGAGGCTGAGGCAGGAGAATCACTTGAATCAGGAGGCAGAGGTTGCAGTGAGCAGAGATCATGCCACTGTACTCCAGCCTGGACAACAGAGTGAGACTTCATCTAAAAAAAAGGAAAAAAGAATTTAGGCTCTTGGCATCTATGCCTACATTCTAATGTAGGTCATATATAAGTTCTAAATTTTTTTTTTACTTTTTAAAAAAGAATTTAGGTTCTGTAAGAGCTGAGTTAGCACGAGGCTCTGATCTTGGACGTATTCTCTTTTCTCTCTCTCCATGTTATCTTGACCTGTAGCTTTAAATTCCATAAACACACTGACACCTGCCAAATTTTTCTCTGCCCTGACCTCTCCTCAAACTGATCTCTCTCCAATTAGATGTCTGATAAGCATCTCAACTATGTCCAAAAATGAATTCTTGATCTCCTTCCACAAAACCTTCCCTTCCCATAGTCTTCCTCATCTCAGTAAACTCCACTTTTCTAGTTGCTCAGGCAAAAAACCTTGGACTCACCCCTGGCTATTCTCCTTCTCCAGCAAACCTAACTACAGTTCACCACCTCCCCACTGGTATCACCCTGGACTACGGCAACAGCATGTCCTGCCTAGATTACTGTCAATTGCTTCCTAACTGGTCTCCCTGATTCCATTCTTGTTCCCTTTCAGTCTGTTCTCAACACAGTGGCCAGGCTAATGGTATTGATCCCATTAAAACCTAAGGCAGATCTCATGTCTCTCTTCTGCTCAAAACCCAATTTCTTTTACAACAGCCCATAAGACCCTACATAATTTTGCCTCTTGTTACATTACTGACCTCACTTCCTATTACTTACCCTCCACTTTACTCATTCCACGCCAGCAACACTGGCCTCCTCGTGGCTTCATTAACACACAGGCATATTCCTGTCTACACCATCTGGACAGATTAGATAGATAGGCAGACAGACAGATATACACACGCACACACACACACTATCCCCTTCCCTGCTTTACTTTATTTTTATTTTATTTGAGACAGAGTCTCGCTCTGCCGCCCAGGCTGGAGTGCAGTGGTACAATCTCGGATCACTGCAATCTCCTCCTCCCGGGTTCAAGTGATTCACTGCCTCAGTCTCCTGAGTAGCTGGGATTACAGGCATCCACAATCACATCCAGCAAATTTTTGTATTTTTAGTAGAGACAGGGGTTTCACCATCTTGGCCAGGCTGGTCTTGAACTCCTGACCTTGTGCTGGAATTACAGGCATAAGCCACCACGCCCAGCTTCCCTGCTTTATTTTTTAATCTTCTAAAATAAAGGAGTTTATCACTATATCATTCTTTCTACTGTAGAATATACTCTCTGTTTCACACTTTTAAGTATTTTCTGCCTTCCTATTTAGTTGCATAAGGACACAGAGTTTTTGTCTGTTTTGTTCCCTGTTGTATCGCCAGCCCTAGAATAGCGTCTATCATATAGCAGAAGCTCAATAAATAATTCATTAATAAATGGATGAATTAATAGATGAATGGATGGAATTAGAAAAGGCATTTACTAGTAGTTCAACCTCAGGTAAGCCACCTGACTTCTGTAAGTATCAGTTTTCACAACCATAAAATAGGGATAAAAATAGCACATACAGCAATGAACAAGAGGAATTTGAAGTTAAACACACGGCACCATTTACTTTAGCATCCTCCAAAATGCAATACTTAGATATAAATCTAAAAAATGCACAAGATCAGGCCAGGCATGGTGGCTCATACCTGTAATCCCAGCACTTTGGGATGCTGCGGCAGGTGGATTGCTTGAGGTTAGGAGTTCAAGACCAGCCTGGCTAACCTGGTGAAACCCCGTCTCTACTAAAACACAAAAATTAGCCAGGTGAGGTGGCAGGCGCCTGTAATCCCAGCTACTAAGGAGGAGGAGGCAGGAGAATATCTTGAACCCAGGAGGCCATGCCACTGCACTCCAGCCTGGGCGACAGAGTAAGACTCCATCTCAGAAAAAAAAAAAAAGCACAAGATCTATACAAGGAAAACTACAAAACTCTATTTAAAAAAAATCAGGGAACTAAATAAATGAAGAACTATTCCATGTTTATGAAGAGGAAGTCAGTATCATTAAGATGTTAGTTCTTCCCAACTTGATTTGTAGATTCAAGGCAATCCCAAGCAAAATCCCCGAAAATTATTTTGCAGACACAGATAAACTGATCCTTGGGTTTATACAGAAAGGCAAAAGACCCAAAATAGCTAACAAATAACACAATATTGAAAAAGAACAAAATTCAGCCAGCCACCGTGGCACACGCCTGTAGTCCCAGCTACTCAGGAGGCTGAGGCGGAGGAGTTTGAGACCGCAATGAGCCATGATCGTGCCACTGCACTCTGACCTGGTGACAGAATGCAACCCCAACTCTGAGAGAGAAAAAGAACGGAATTGGAATACTGATAACACGACCCAAGATTTACTACAAAGTTACAGTCATCAAGATTGCATGGTATTGGCAAAACAACAGACAAACAGATCAATGGAACAGAATAGACAGCCCAGAAATAGACCCACATAAACACAGTCAACTGGATTTTGACAAAGAAGCAAAGATAATACAACAGAGAAAAGACAGTCTTCAACAAATGGTGCTAAAACAACTGGAGATCCACATGCAAAGTAATGAATCTGGACTAGTCCTTGAATGATAATGACGTGTCAATGTAGGGTCATCAATTTTTAAAAATGTACTACTGTGGTGAGGGACACTGATACTGGGGAGGCTTTCCATGAGTAGCATAGGGAATACATGGGAAATCTCTCTACTTCCTCCCAATCTTGCTGGAAACCTAAAATTGCTCTCAAGAAAAATATCTTTAAAATAATAGTATGAATGTTAAGAGGATTAAATCAGTAAACATGAAAAACTCTTAAACGATAACTGACACAAGGTAAGTGCTCAAGATATACTAACGACTAGTATAGTATGGACATAAAAGACAACTAAATCCTTGTTAAACAAGTGAACCAGTGTCTGGTTATTAAGCGTCAGGAGAGAGTTGGGACAGCCTGATAATTTGGAAAGATGGCGAAGAGAGAAGAAAATGAAGAAAAGATGTGCTCTTCAGGTCAACAATTCCCCACAGTGACTTAACTGGCCAGAGAGGAGTCATGTCTGCTGCTTCTGGCTTAATGATGGTAATGATAAAAATAATAACCAACCAAGTACTTATTATGTATTAAGTGCTTTACATGCATTATCTCATTAAATATTTGCTGTTAAAAACAGAACCATAAGTTCCAATTTAAAAAGATAAAAATAATATTAATGAATCAGTACTGTGAATGAGAAGAGTAGGTCTTGATCTATCCATTACTAAGTCTCAGGCTGTCCCAACTCTCTCCTGACCCTAGATAATCATTTGCTATTCCAGACATACTTCTGGCTTAATGATGGTAATCATTACAGCTCTACAACATGGATTCTGTTAGCATCACAATTTACAGATGTAGTTTGGGAAGATTAAGATATTGAGTCTGAAGTCGCATAGTAACAGAGTCAAGATTTAACCCCAGGTCTACCTGACTCCAAAGCCGGTGCTCTCAACTATTATGTTACACAGACTCTCCAGTCAGAAATGGTGATAAGCAGCATGGAATGCAGAGGGGAAGTTACCAGCATAGCAACCAACCAGATCACCTTTGAAGATCAACAATTGAGAATGACTCAACAGGGAATCCCTGATGTGCACTGTTGCACCCATCAGGTGAAATCAACCAATGGACAGAAAAGGGGGATGATAACTGAGGCATAGCTAATAGGTAAGCAGTATTAAATTACAAATGCAACAAAATAAGGAGGAGCAAAAAGAAGTAGAGAAAACTGAGGGCCCTGTACTTGACCTCAGCTGAAGAGACTCTTAAAAAGCTATTTTTCTTTTTTTCTTTAAACGATAATCATTATTCTTTGAAATTCTGATTTGTACTAACAGAAAGAAAATGCTGTTTAGCAGTATTCACTCTTTGAACCTAGGTTGGTTTATAGTTACATCTACCTATTCATATATGAATATGTTAGATTTATTGCCATTCTAAATTTTGAAGCAATAAACAATTTTAATGAAAATAATTTTTCATCAGTGTCCCAAAATTTTATAATTTCTATTGGTAGGTCTAATCAAGTTCCCATAACAGATACACACACATATTTATATGCTAGAACCAGCAAGGGTGAACATTTAAATTTTCCATTATCCCACATCCACCAAAAGTACACCTTAGTGCTCTATATGTAGATAATGACACATCAATGTAAGAGAGTTCAGGGCAAAGGTAAAATAAATAAATAAATAAATTTAAAAAGCAAAAAAGAGAGAGAAAGAGGGGGAGGTTAGTTCAGTCATCCCTCCCAAAAGCTTAACACAATAAAATGTCTACTTCTGGCAAAATTTAATGTAACTCAGATAAAAGTACAGATGCAAAATCATTTTTAAAATAAGAGATGACTTTAACCTTCAAGTGAACAGAGAACAAAGATGGCTTATGCCACACTAAAGATTGTACTTGCATAATTTAACTTTAGCAACTAGGAATGCATAAAAATATTGTATGTGTCTCAAAAACATAGCTAAAAATTTGTAAGTACCAAACACATTTTCTATCTTCACTATATCAACTCTTGCAAACCAAAGTTTTCGAAGTTTAAATATGAGTTAATTCGCTGTAACTGATCATAAATTGGCTTTAAGGAATTTAAACAAAGTATCTTGCAAAGATATCTTCTTGAATTGTGTGTTTAGGGCTCCACCTAGTGGTAGTAAAATAAAGAAAGAAAGAAAGTTAAGACATTAAAATGTTAAAATTGTTTCACTGGAAAGCTGGGCACGGTGGCTCATGTCTGTAATCCCAGCACTCTGGGAGACCGAGGCAGGTAGATCACAAGGTCAGGAGTTTCAGACCAGCTTGGCCAATATGGGAAAATCCCGTCTCTACTAAAAACACAAAAATTAGCCAGGCATGGTGGCAGCTACTCGGGAGGCTGAGGCAAGAGAATCACTTGAACCCGGGAGGTGGAGGTTGCAGTGAGCCAAGATCCCGCCACTGCACTCCAGCCTGGGTGACAGAGCAAGACTCCATCTCAAAAAAAAAAAGTTGGTTCACTGGAAATTAATGCTTTTATCATCAAATCAAATGTCTTAACTGAGAAACTTAGGCCACATTTTTTTTTTAAAGATGCTATATTCTGTAAATAAATGACTTAGTAATCATATTCCACAGTATTATTTTTTAAAGAAAAGTTCCCTTTCTGATGAAAAACATTCACAATGTATTGTTGTGGAAAAAAAATACTCATCACTGGCAACATATTAGATTTTTTTATTTTAAAAAGCACATAATATCCTTACACTATTTTTCATAATTTTTTTTCCTAATGTCCTGCAGTTACTTATATTGGCTAGAGTAGTACAGTTTCTTTTCGAGACAAAATAAAAATGGCTTTTCTCTGTCCCAGAATGCTTTGTTCACTAACATTAATACACTGGTTGCATAATCATAAAAGAGCATGGTCAGGGGCTACATCTGGATAGTGTGTAATGTGAGAAAGTACCTAGAGTGATTGCCATTAAAATGCTAGCCACTGGCCGACTTTCTCATGTATTTTACTAAACGTCAATCAACTGCTTTTAAGAAAAAACAAAGACTGGCAAGAAAATGGACTTACAAATACTGGAAAACTAGAAGCAGAACTATTGTTCAGGAATCCCTGGGCATTGACACTGCTTGTATCTTTGGGTGTCAAAGCTTTCCACAAATCTTTATCAGAAAACAAAATGTTAGGCCAGGGACAGCAGCTCCAGCCTGTAATCCCAGCACTTTGGGAGGCCAAGGCGAGAGGATCAATTGAGGTCAAGAGTCTCAAGACCAGCCTGGCCAAGATGGTGAAACCCCATTTCTCCCAAAAAATACAAAAAAAATTAGCTGGTCTGGTGGCATGTGCCTGTAGTCACAGCAACCCGGGAGGCTGAGGCAGGAGAATTGCTTAAATCCAGGAGGCAGAGGCTACAGTGAGCCAAGATCACATCACTGCACTCCAGCCTGGGCGACAGAGCAAGACTTCATCTCAGGGAAAAAAGAAAAGGACAAAATGAAAACAAAACTTTTTACTTTTATCCCTGACAAAATACTATCAGTTACTTCTGACTTCCTTTGGATGCTTTTTAATGTCGTTTTACACCTTTTCAAACACTAACCACATTTTCTACCAGTTCTTCAAATAATACATTGGCCTTAAGTTTGTATTTCTATCAATAAAAAATCACATTCACATTCTTCTAAGCATTCTTTATTCTTCCAGTATAGGCATTTTTACTATTATTTCACGAGTTCTTCAAATGACATATCAAGCTTAATTTCTGGCATATCAATCTTAATTTTATATTTTTCATAAAAATTAAAATTTGGTATTTCATATTAGTAAGAGTACATATGATACTTTCTTTAGCAATTTCATATTTATAGTGAATTCTTTTCAGATTCTAGGTACAAATCTTATTGACTAGTACTGAAATTTTGGTTACTAACTTACTTAGGTTAGTTAATATTATTTAATGGGTTACTTAATATTTAACAGTAACCAAACTAAGTTTATAGTTAGTAACTATAGTTAGTAACTATAAACTTAGTTTGGTTACTATTGGTTACTATTGGTAACTACTAACTATAGTTACTAACTATAAACTTAGTTTGGTTACTATTAAATATATTTATAAGACAATTAACCATGTTCTAATTGCCAACTTTTGACAAACTAAACATTCTTTAAAATGCTGCTATGAAGACAGTTTTAAAAGCAAACACACAAAAAATGGAGTAGAAATTACCAAAAGCTATTAAAATCATCCTATCCAATACACATCACTTCCCGTCAATCTCAAAATGATTTCAAAATATAGAGTTTGGATATATCAGTAAATGTGGTAAATTCACCAAATTCTCCTGCAACAAATTAGTTGGCAATTGATCTAAAGCCAAGATTTGAAAACATTTCTTTAAACCAAAGCATATGAATTGTTAGTTCTTTCAGAATAGGACATACATAAGCCCCAAGTATGAAAGGGCAGTTACATAGCAAATAGTAAGCTTCTAAGATGGAGAACATTGCCCTAAATTGCCCAGATAAACTTACCAGCAGTTTCCTGTGCCTCCCGTATGGATCCTGGCAAGTAGTAGAAGCTACATTGAGGCACTCTATTTGTTCCTACCTGAGTGAGCATGTTGTTTCTAGTAAATCTTTATATTCTTTGCTATATAAATTGAGAATTTTATCTAATCTTTCAGTAGAGCAGCCTCTTCAATATCAATTTGTAATCTACTTGAAACCCTTAAGTTATAGTCAGAAGTGAGACTTGAAACACTGCAACTCTCTTCAGTAGCCTCCAGATATATTTAAGAAACCCAAAATTTCAGTAACAACCATGTAAAAAACAATGGGCTAAAATATTATTTAAAGATAGTAAATAAATTATCATTTGAAAGATAGACCCTTTTTTCTTTTCTTTTTCTTTTTTGTTTTTTTGGACAGAGTCCCGCTCTGTCTCGCTCTGTAGTCCAGGCTGGAGTGCAGTGGTGCTATCTCGGCTCACTGCTACCTCCGCCTCCCAGGTTCAAGCAATTCTCCTGCCTCAGCCTCTCGAGTAGCTGGGATTACAGGTGCCCACCACCACGCCCTGCTACTTTTTTGAATTTTTAGTACGGATGGGGTTTCACCGTGTCGGTCAGCTTAGTTTTGAACTCCTGACCTCGTGATCTGTCCACCTTGACCTCCCAAAGTTCTGGGATTACAGACATGAGCCACCACTCCTGGCCTTTTTTTTTGTTTGTTTTTAGACAGAGTCTTGCTCTGTCACCAGGCTGGAGTGCAGTGGTACGATCTCAGGTCACTGCAACCTCTGACTACAGGCGCACCACCACACCCAGCTATTTTCTGTATTTTTAGTAGAAACAGGGTTTCACCATGTTGGACAGAATGGTCTTGATCACTTGACCTCGTGATCTGCCCACCTCAGCCTCCCAAAGTTCTGGGATTACAGGTGTGAGCCACCACGCCTGGCGCCTTTTCGCATAAAGCCACATGATTTGGAATTGTTTTCTTTTAAACAACAAATAGCAAAGACACCACCTCCCTTTCTTTCTTTTTTTTTTGAGATGGAGTCTCACTCTTGTCACCCAGGCTGGAGTGCAGTGGTATGATCTCGGCTTACTACAGTCTCCACCTCCCAGGTTCAAGCAATTCTCCTGCCTCAGCGTCTCAAGTACTAGGATTACAGGTGCGTGTCATCATGCCTGGCTAACTTTTGTATTTTTAGCAGAGACAGGGTCTCACCATATTGGCCAGGCTGGTCTCAAACTCCCAACCTCAGGTGATCCACCCGCCTCAGCCTCCCAAAGTGCTGGGATTACAGGCATGTGCCACCGTGCCTAGCCACCACCTCCCTATCTTAAATGCACAAAAGGCTTGCTCAAAGTATCCACTCAATCTTGAAATAAAAACATTTCCACTGTAATTAGTTAGCAATATGAAATACCAAGAAAAAAAATCAATGTAAATGTATAATATCCAGTACTCCTAACAATTTTCCATCCATTTTATCAAATACAGTCAACATGAATAACAACCTTCCCATAACGTTCCCTTATTGTGTTAGTCTGTCCTCATGCTGCTAATAAAGACATACTGAGACTGGGTAATTTATAAAGAAAGAGGTTTAATGTACTCACAGTTCCACATTGCTGGGGGGCGGCCTCAGGAAACTTACAATCATGGCAGAAGAAGAAGCCAACATGTTCTTCACATGGTGACAGGGAGAAGAATGAGAGCCAAGCAAAGGGGGAAATCCCTTATAAAACCATCAGATCTTGTGAGAACTTACTATCAAGAGAACAGGATGGGAGAAACCACCCCCATGATTCAATTATCTCCACCTGGTCCCTCTCATGACAAGTGGGGATTATGGGAACTACAATTAAAGCAAATAAGAAATACAACAGCTCCAAGGAAATAATAGGTAGGTCAAGAAAAAGAAAAATTTCTTCTAACAATATTAAGTATTATATAACAGCATAAGCAATAGAAACTGAAAATGAAGTGCAGAAAACAGGCGTATACACAGGCAACTTTAATACAGAGCATAACTATTCCTTAAATGGTTAACATTTATCTACACCGAACCTATTCTTCAGGGAGGCAAAAAAGTAAATGAAGTAGTGTTATGACATAGATCCAAAAATTCTCTGCACATCTTACAGTAAGAGGAAGGGTCTATACTGTCTTTAATCTGGGCAGGCTAGTGACTACTTTCACCAATGGAATATGACAGAAGTGGCACTAAGTGATTTCAAAGACTAGAAAAGGCCATGTAATATTTACCTGCCTCCTTTAGACATTTACTCTGGAGAAAGCCATCCACTATGTAAGAAATCTGACTATCCTAAAAATGACAAGCTGGAGAGGCCACATGTAGGCACTCCTAAATGAGAGCCACAGCAACTGCCAGCAATGTGAGCAAGCCATCTTGGCTGTCTAGTCCAGTTGCACCTTCAGATTACTTCAGCCCCAGCAGGTAGCTGATAGCAACCAATATCCATTTGACTACAACCACATAAGACACCCCAACCTACAACTGCCCAGCCAAGTCCTTCCTGATTTCCTTAAAAAAATAAAGGTTTTCAGGGAGAATACAAATTACCTGGACACTTGCATAAGATATTTAAAATAGTATTAAATTTAAAAGCTTTCCCAGGATAATTCCTTTTTTCTCCATTTTTTCCCTTTTGGCACTAATCCTTTTTCGTGCTGTCCTAAACTTCTTTTCTACCCACTGGATGCTCTTTCCCCTCCATATGCTTCAATACTAATCTTAAATTTGCTCAAGACAGTTCCTTAATGTTAACTTCATGAATAGCTATACTGGATAACTTTCCCAATACCAGGAATTTTCCCAGTTTTTGAACATAAGGTCTATATTATACTATATTTTATTAATATGTACATCAAGTTTACTCTCCCACTACTTGGTGTATATTTTATCTTCTAAGTTCCTTAAGAACTGAATATGTCTTCTATTTCTATATTCAATAAGTACTGTGACGATAATAAACTACAAATCTTAATAAAAAGAAAAGGCTCACTAGAGGGCACCCTTTACCAAGAAGTAACCACTAGAAATCCAAGTCCAGTTGGTCCTCTGTAGATGTGGGTTCCATATCCCTGGATTCAACCAGCCGCAGATGAAAATATTTGAGGAAAAAAAAATTGGTGGTTGCATCTATACATGTACAGACTTTTGTTCTTGCCATTATTCCCCATCCAATACAGTAAACCACTATTTATATAGCGCTTACATTGTTATTAGGTATTATACGTAATCTAGAGATGACAAAGTACATGGGAGGATATGCATAGGTTATATGCAAATACTACAGCATTTTATATAGGAGATTTCAACATCCATGGATTTTGGTAGCCACACGGGTTCCCAGAAGTAATCTGGGATGACTTTATTTTCCAGTCATAAAACTGAGATGACTGCATTTTCCTTTAGTAATGCATCATAAATGATACGGATCTCATACTTGACCTAATCAACAACTAAGTACTGTGAAATAAAAATAAGATTTCCCCATTTTTTGAAGTGGTTTTGCCCTTTTACCTACCACTATGATATAACTGTTTAAAAAAACATAGCAGAAAAGAATCATAAACAGCACAAAAATTCTCTGGCAATTCCAGGATCCTATGGGTAAGTATGAACAACACAGCACAGGATAAACTTTTATATGTTACACAGTGCCTGACATACAAGAGGCATTCAAATATTGAAAGCACACATATAATAATTTTACTAAAGAACAACTTAAAATCAGTGTTTCAACATGCAATAAATATATAAAAGTTACATATATTGAAAACTGATGGGAAATCAGTACTGATGGATAAGATCTATAAGGAACTGAATATCAATCAAATACAAACAAAAATATATTTCACTTGTTTTCTCCATCAGCATTAGAAAATCGACAAAAGATAATTTTTTATGATTTATTCATGTTAGATATCATATATAAGGATAATACTGAAATTACTGAGTGAAAAATAACCTAAAATTTCTAACAGATCTATAAGCTTTTTTTTTTTCTTTTTCTTTTAGAGACAGAGTCTCACTCTGTTGCCCAGGCTTGAGTGCAGTGGTGTGATCACAGCTCACTGCAGGTTCGACCTCAGGCTCAAGTGATCCTCTCACCTCAGCCTCTCCAGTAGCTATAACCACAGCTGTGCACCACCATGCCCAGCTTATTTTCTTAAAATTCTGTAGAGGCGGGGTCTCCCTATGTAGCCCAGGCTAATCTCGAGAGATCCTCCAGTCTCAGCCTTCCAAAGTGCTGGGATTACAGGCATGAACCACCACAACTAGCCTCTATGAGACTTTTAACCTACTTCTAAACTATGTAATAACATTTGTATTTTATGGGGAAAAAAATTAAGCAAAGTTAATATTTAAAAAGATAATTTTTGACAGTCCTGGAAAAGACAACATTGTATAAAGTATATCCTGAGGTGGAAACACGAACTTTACTAAATTGCAGAAAATTTTAAAACTGAAAGCCAGATTTTAAAAATTTGTGAGACGAGATCACACCACTGCACTATAGCCTGGACAACAGTGTGAAACTCCGTCTCATTAAAAAAAAAAAAAAAAAAAAAAAAAACACAACACATTTGTCCTTGTTACAAGTAGACAGGCATGGGCGGGGCAGGAGAGGGCGCTCCCTGCCACCCACCAGAAATGTCAGGTGATGGTTTGGCGATTATCACATTGCCTCTCTAAAAATGACAATTCAGCAACCCCAGGGAAAAGCAACTTCCTAGGCATGTGTGATAAGAGACAAAAATCGTGAAGTATGATCTTCCAGGGGCACACTCCACCAAAAAAGGAAAGTAAACCTCAGATGGGCATGTGTATCACTCTGTAAACACACTGCATGTGCTCAGTTCCAAAGGGTAAGGAGGGTACTGGGCTTGCGGAAAGTCCACCCTAAGGAAAGAATCATGGAAACAAGGCGAGCCTATAAAGTCCTGGGATCAAGGTTAAGGCCCCTTTTTCTGCTGTCTTCTTTTGTTCTCTTTCTCTCTTGGACCTTCATGTGCCTGCTCAGCATCATTACCAAAGAGATGTCCACAGGGACCTTTCTCACCAAAGACAACCTAGAAAGAACTGCAATGAAGACAGTAAGGAAAATGAAGCAGATGAGACTCAAGATCAGTGGCCATCTCAACATCAGTACTATAGCAACTTGAATTACTGATGCAGATGCTCAGAAAAACCAAAACCATAACATGGCAAACAGATAAAAGAAGTCAATCCACCAGCTAGAATTCACCCACTCCCAAGGCTGAGCAGGGCAAGGATGAATAAACGCCGGTTTACTATCTCTACCATCATCCAGTTTAATCATCCAACAAGTAGAAATGAATAGGAAATTCCAGCACTAGGAAATGGAACAAAAGATTGGAGCTAAAGACCTTAAGTGCTTGCTTTCTGCCCACTGACCAGATAACTAGAACTATCTGCATTATCTATGCAGCATGAGGTTTGTATTGCTTTTACCTAAAGACATCTCCTTTTCGTAATGACAAAAATATATTTTTAAAAACTAAATATGTAAAATATACATATACATGTATATATACACATATTTTAATGTTTTTCAAAAGACAAAGAATTTTGCCGTGAGTATATCCACAAGTAGCATGGAGGAAAACAAAAACATTAGTGATATAAGGCTGATCCAACTCCCATCACTGACCCTGACCACACAGTCCACTTCTGTTGGTCATTTCTCAGTTCTGCAGAAGAACTGGAAAGAAAACAAGAAGTTGAAAAGAGCAATTCCCACTCAAAAGCAGAATATAAACAACAAAACAAAAAATAAAAATCTTTTGCCATCTATACTAGTGCTTTGCAATCCACAAAGCAATAAAGTGTGTGTGTGTGTGTGTGTGTGTGTGTGTGTGTGTGTGACGGAGTTCCTCTCTCGTTGCCCAGACTGAAGTACAGTGGCACGATCTTGGCTCACTGTAACCTCTACCTCTTGGGTTCAAGCAATTCTCTTGCCTCAGCCTCCAGAGTAGCTGGGATTACAGGCATGCACCACCACATCTGGCTGTTTGTATTTTTAGTAGAGACGGGGTTTCTCCATGCTGATCAAGCTGGTCTTGAACTCCCAACCTCAGGTGATCTGCCTGCTAAGGCCTCCCAAAGTGCTGGGTTTAGAGGTATGAGCCACTGCATCTGGCCAACTGGTTTTATATCTATCTCACAGATGAAGAAAATGAGGCTCAAAGAAGTTAAGAGATTTGTTCAACACCATGTAGCTTCTAAAAGGCCAGAGCCAGGTATACAATCCAAGTCTTAGACTCATAAGGAATGCTGAAGGCTATTACAGGGAAAAAAAAGCTAAAAGGAGCTCACTGCAAAAATCATTATTCAATTGCTGAAATTATTTCTTTTCAATGTCAGTAATACATTCATTGCTGATTTCCACAGTATCTTTCTGATTACTATAGCAATGCCTGTAGTAACGAATTCTCTTGAAATTAAGCTCCTGCACAATGAAGTGGGTAATACCAAAACATCATCAATACTTACACTTCCTTACAAGCCACAAAAGGTAGCTGCCTGCCTTCCCATTCAGGCATGACAAAAACAAAAAATCATTATGCAGATTCTATTAGGCTTGCTCTATCAAACTAAAAGGAACCATCCCTTCTGGTAAGAGAGCCCTAAAAGCAAACTTGGTTTAAGTTCTTCTTTACCTCCGGAATGAATGAATGAGGATATGAATGAAAAGCGAAGGTAGGAAAGGATTGTATTGTTTGGGGGTTTTTTTTCCATCATTGAGAAATGAAAAGAGGTATGCATAGGGTAAAAGTGTCAGTGATGTTTCTTACACTAAGCAGCCCGTCTCATACAGAAAATGAACTGGAGATTGGTCTTACTAAAGCTACTGGAGGCCTGTCTGGGAACTGCAGAGGAAGAAGGAACCTACATCACTTTAGTGTGAGTTCATTTCAAGATCTGAGCCTCCTCTGCCCTAGCACAGGTTGGAAATACAGGACCCTCCTTGCTAAGTGTAGTTCTGTGACCAGAACTACACTTTAAACCCTTGCTTTAAACCCTTTAAACCCTTTCTTTTTTTTAGGTTAAAATTTAATAATGTTTTGACATTGCAGCTTTCACTATCTGATACTCCAGATTAGAAGGCAAAGCACAGTGATTAAGAGTGTAGGTTCTGGAGTCAAATGGCCTGCATCCACATCAAGCTCTACCAATTACTGAGTGCAGGGACCAAATGACCTAATCTATCTGTCCCTACCTCAATTACCTCAGCTGCAAATGGGTATAACAATGGTACCTGATTTGCTTCTTGTGAAGATTAAATAATGCATTTAAGTGTTTAAAACACGGGCACATAGTAAGTAAGTTCAATAGATGTTAGCTACTACAATTACTTACATGATTACTTTTACCTCAAGGAATGAAGATCTTGACTAAGAAATTATTTTAGATTTAACATTATTTTTCATAAAATTTCACACAAGAACCACCACTGAGTGTACTGGTTCACGCCTGGAATCCCAGCACTTTGGGAGGCTGAGGCAGGCAGACCACAGGGTCAGGAGTTCAGGACTAGCCTGGACAATATAGTGAAACCCAGTCTCTACTAAAAATACAAAAATTAGCCGGGCATGGCAGTGTTGCCTGTAGTCCCAGCTATTTAGGAGGCTGAGGCAGGAGAATCACTTGAACCTGGGAGGTGGAGGTTGCAGTGAGCTGAAATCTTTCTCCAGCTTGGGCAATAGAGTGACACTTCATCTTAAAAAAAAAAAAAAAAAAAAACACCTAAATGTGCAACATAAGGAAATAATTAAATAAGCTAAGATACATGTGCTTTAAAATGTTAGTCAACCATAAAGAATTAACTTACAGGAATCGATCCAAGATGGCCGATTAGGAGCAGCTGAGGATTGCAGCTCCCAGTGAAAGCGTGGAGGGTGAGTGGACGCCACATTCCCAGACGGATTTTTATTGCCCACAGACCAGGAGATTCCCAGGGTGAGGAGCCCCACGGGTCACCAGCACAGTTGGTTTGGCCGGCGCGGCTGTTTTGGGTGGCGCAGCGGTTCCCCATACAAAATACGTGGGTCCGGGTGCCGTTTTAGCAGGCAATTGGAGCTCCGGGAAGGGAAAGCCGCCCATTCATCTGATTAAAAAAGGGGACTGAAACAGGCAGCCAGGCCAGGAGATTTCCCAGGCAAAAAAACGCCAAGAAACTCAGCGCCCGCAGTTTCAGCTGGCGCAGTGGGTCACCGCACGGGAAATCACACTGATCCTGGTACCTTTTCAACAGGCAGCTGGAACACCTGGGAGACAATCGACCATTCAACTTAAAAAAAAAAAAAAAAAAAAACGCTCTGAGGCAGGGAGCCAGGTGATCAGGCTCGACTGGTCCCACCCCCACAAAAAAACAGCCATCGGAAACGCTCTGGATTGAGAGTTTCACAGCAAGCACAGCTGAACCCGGGACGGTCCAGCTCTGTGGGGGAGGGGCGTCCGCCATTACTGAGGCAGTCTGCCACTATGGAGGTAGTTTGCCATTGCTGAGGCAGTTCTAACTACACCGGTATAAACTGGACTGCAGGGAAGTTCACATGGCAGCTGGGCGGAGCCCACAGCAGCTCAGCAAAGCCTCTGCAGGCAGTGACTAGGCTGCCTCATCGCTGGGCAAGGCAGCCCTGAGAAAAAGGCAGCAGCACAAGGGAAACTCATAAATAAAACCCTAACTACCCAGGACAGAGCACCTGGGGAAAAAAAAGGGGGTTTATGAGTTCTGTTGCAGCAGACTGAAACATACCTGCCCAGCAACTCTGAATGAACAACGGAGCTCAAAGCTCAGCACTTGAGCTCCTATAAAGGACACTCTGTCTCCTCAAGCAGCTCCCTGACCCCCGTATATCCAACGAGTAACCTCATAAAGGAGAGCTCAGACTGACATCTGGCGGGAATCCTCTGGGACAAAGATAACAGAAGAAGAAACTGGCAGCAACCCTTACTGTTCTATAGCCACTGCAGGTGATCCCCAGGCAAGCAAGGCTGGGAGTGGACCTCAGCAGTCCTACAGCAGAGGGGCCAGACTGTTAGAAGGAAAACTAAGAAAGAAATAACTTCATCATCAACAAACTGGATGCCCAGTGAGAGACCCCATCTGAAAATCACCAACCACAAAGACCACACATAGATAAATCCACAAAGATGGGAAGAAACCAGCGCAAAAAGGAGGAAAACACCTGAAACCAGAACGCCTCTCCTCCTACAAAGGATCACAACTCCTCACCAGCAAGGGAACAAGGCTGGATGGACAATGAGTGTGATGAAATGACAGAATCAGGCATCAGAAGGTGGGTAATAAGAAACTTCTGTGAGCTAAAAGAACATGTTCTAACCCAGTGCAAAGAAACTAAGAACTGATTTGACAAAATGCTAACGAGAATAACCAACTTACAGAGGAAAATAAGTGAATTGATGGAGCTGAAAAACACAACACAAGAACTTTGTGAAGCATACACAAGTTTCAAGAGCCGAATCGACCAAGCAGAAGAAAGGATATCAGAGCTCGAAGATCAACTCAATGAAATAAAACGAGAAGGCAAGAGTAGAGAAAAAGGGGTAAAAAGGAATGAACAAAGTCTCCAAGAAATATGGGACTATGTGAAAAGACCTAATCTACATTTGATAGGTGTACCTGAATGTGAGGGAGAGAATGAATCCAAGCTGGAAAATACTCTTCAGGATATTATCCAGGAGAACTTCCCCAACCTAGGATGGCAGGCCAATATTCAAGTTCAGGAAATACAGAGAACACCACAAAGATATTCCTCAAGAAGAGCAACCCCAAGGCACATAATCGTCAGATTCACCAGGGTTGAAATGAAGGAGAAAATGCTCAGGGCAGCCAGAGAGAGAGGTCAAGTTACCCACAAAGGGAAGCCCATCAGACTCACAGCAGATCTCTCAGCAGAAAC
>PVKV010026997.1:0-27091 GCA_004027835.1 Alouatta palliata
GGAGACAGAGATTGCAGTGAGTCGAGATTGTGCCACTGCACTCCAGCCTGGGCAACAAGAGCGAGACCCTGTCTCAAGAAAAAAAGAAAAAAGATACAGAGCCACAGAATGGATAGTAACTCGCCAACCAACCATTTGCTGCCTTCAAAAGACACATAAGGACTCACATAAACTTAAAGAAAAGGGGTGGTAAAAGGCATTTCATGCAAATGGACAACAAAAGCGAGCAGGGATAGCTGTTCTTATATCAGACAAAACAAATTTTAAAGCAACAGCAATTAAAAGAGACAAACAGGGACATTATATAACAGTAAATGTCCTTGTCTAGCAGGAAAATATCACAATCCTAAACATGTATGCATCTAACACTGGAGCTCTCAAATTTATAAAACAATTATTAATAGACCTAAGAAATGAGATAGACAGCAACACAATAACAGTGGGGAACTTCAATCCTCCACTGGCAGCACTAGACAGGTCATCAAGACAGAAAGTCGACAACGAAACAATGGATTTAAACTACACCTTGGAACAAATGGACTTAACAGATATACACAGAACATTTCATCCAACAACCACAGAATACACATTCTATTCAACAGTGCACAGAACTTTCTCCAAGATAGACCATATGATAGGCCATAAAACAAACCTGAATAAATTTTAAAACACTGAAATTGTATCAAGCGCTCTCTCAGACCACAGTGCAATCAAACTGGAAATCAACTCCAAAAGGAGTTGATTTTGAAACCATGCAAATACATGAGCATTAAATAACTGCTCCTGAATGAGCACTGGGTCAAAAGCGAAAACAAGATGAAAATTAACCTGTCAAAACCTCTGGGAAACAGCACGGTGGTGCTAAGAGGTGCAAAGAGAGGTACTAAATGCCTACATCAAAAAGACTGAAAGAGCACAAACTGACATTAGAAGGTCACACCTCAAGGAACTAGAGAAACAAGAACAAACCAAACCCAAACCCAGCAGAAGAAAGAAAATCACCAAGATCAGAGCAGAACTAAATGAAATCAAAACAAACTACAATACAAAAGATAAATGAAACAAAAAGGTGATTCTTTGAAAATATAAATAAAATTGATAGACCATTAGCAAGATTAACCAAGAAAAGCGGAGAGAAAATCCAAATAACCTCACTAAGAAACAAAACAGGAGATATTACAACTGACACCACTGAAATACAAAAGATCATTCAAAGCTACTATGAATATCTTCACACAAACTAGAAAACCTAGAAGAGACAGATAAATTTCTAGAAAAATACAACCCTCCTAGCTTAAATCAAGAAGAATGATACCCAATAACAAGCAATGAGATTAAAACGATAATTTTAAAATTACTAACAAAAAAAGTCCAGGACCAGAGAGATTCACAGCAGAATTATACCAAAAATTCAACAAAGAATTGGTACCAATCCTTTTGACACTATTCCACAAGATAGAGAAAGAAGGAACCCTCCTAATTTATTTTATGAGGCCAGCATCACCCTAATACTAAAACCAGGAAAGGACATAACCAAAAAAGAAAACTATAGACCGATTATCTCTGAAGAACACTTATGCTAAAATCCTTAACAAAATATTAGCTAATCAAATCCAACATGATGTCAAAAAGATAATCCACCATGATCAAGTGGGTTTTATACCAGGGATGCAGGGATGGTTTAATATATGCATGTCAGTAAATGTGATACATCACATAAATAGAATTAAAAACAAAAGTCACATGATCTTCTCCATAGATGCGGAAAAAGCATTTGATAAAATCCAGTATCACTTTATGACTAAAACTCTCAGCAAAATCAGCATACAAGGGGCACACCTTAACGTAATAAAGACCATCTATGACAAACCCACAGCCAACATAATACTGAATGGGGAAAAGTTGAAAGCATTCTCTCTGAGAACCGGAACAAGACAAGGATGCCCACTCTCACTACTCCTCTTCAACAGAGTACTGGAAGTTCTAGCCAGAGCAATCAGACAAGAGAAAGAAATAAGGGCATCCAAATCAGTAGAGAGGAGATAAGACTGTCACTGTTTGCTGACGATATGATTGATATGATCGTTTACCTCAAAAACTCTAAGGACTGCTCCAGAAAGTTTCTAGAACTGATAAAAGAATTCAGCAAAGTTTCCAGATACAAGATTAATCTATGTAAATCAGTAGCTCTTCCATACCCTAACAGCGGCCAAGTGGAGAATCAAATCAAGAACTCAACTTCTTTTACAATAGCTGCAAAACAAAACAAAACAAAACAAAACAACAACTTAGCAATATAATACCTAACCAAAGAGTCAAAAGACCTCTACAAGGAAAACTACAAAACTCTGCTGAAAGAAATCACAGACGACACAAACAAATGCAAACACATCCCACGCTCATGGATGGGTAGAATTGATATTGTGAAAATGACCATATTGCTAAAAGTAATCTACAAATTCAATACAGTCCCCATCAAAATCCCACCACAGTTCTTCACAGAGTTAGAAAAAAACAAATCTAAAATTCACATGGAACCATAAAGAGCCCACATGGCCAAAGCAAGACTAAGCAAAAAGAACACATCTGGAGGCATCACACTACCTGATTTCAAACTATACTATCAGGCCAGAGTCACCAAAACAGCGTGGTACTGGTATAGTGATAGGCACACAGATCAATGGAACAGAATAAAGAACCCAGAAATAAACCCAAATACTTACAGCCAACTGATCTTTGACAAAGCAAATAACATAAAGCGGAGAAAGGACACTCTTTTCAACAAATGGTGCTGAAATAATTGGCTAGCCACATGTAGGAGAATGAAAATGGATCCTCATCTCTCATTTTATACAAAAATCAACTCAAGATGGATTGAGGACTTAAACCTGAACCCTGAAACTACAAATATTCTAGAAGATAGCACTGGAAAAACCCTTCTAGACATTGGCTTAGGCAAGGATTTTATGACCAAGAATGCATTAAAAACAAAGGTAAATAGCGAGGACCTAATTAAACTAAAGAGCTTCTGCATAGTAACAGGAACACCCCACAGAATAAACAGCCCACAGAGTGGAAGAAAACCTTCACAATCTATACTTCCAACAAAGGACTAATATCCAGAATCTACAATGAACTCAAACAAATCAGTAAGAAAAAAAACAAACAATCCCATCAAAAAGTAGGGTAAGGATATGAATAGACAATTCTCAAAAGAAGATATACGAATGGCCAACAAGCATATGAAAAAATGCTCAACATCACTAAACATCAGGGAAATGCAAATCAAAACACACAAATCAAAACCCACCACAATGAGATACCACCTCACTCCTGCAAGATTATAATAGAAAAATCAAAAACCAGTAAGATGTTGGCGTGGATGTGGTGAACTTCTACACTGCTGGTGGGAATGTAAACTAGTACAGCCATTATGGAAAACAGTGCAGAGATTCCTTAAAGAACTAAAAGCAGAAGTACCACTAGATCCAGCAATCCCACTACTGGGTATCTACCAGGAAGAAAAGAAGTCATTACACGAAAAAAATACTTGCACACACGTTTATAGCGGCACAATTCACAAAGCAAAATCATGGAACCAACCCAAATGCCCATCAATCAACGAGTGGATAAAGAAACTAATACACACACACACACACACGATGGAATGCTACACAGTCATAAAAAGGAATGAACTAACAGCATTTGCAGTGACCTGGATGAGACTGGAGACTATTATTCTAAGTGAAGTAACTCAGAACGGAAAACCAAACATCATATGTTCTCACTGACATGTGGGAGCTAAGCTATGAGGATGCAAAGATATAAGAATGATACAATGGACTTTAGGGACTTGACTGGAAGAGTGGGAGGGGGACGAGGGATAAAAGACTACAAATATGGTGCAGTGTATACTGCTTGGGTGATAGGTGCACTAAAATCTAACAAATTGCCACTAAAGAACATACTCATGTAATCAAATACCACCTGTACCCCAATAACGTGGAAAAATAAAAAATAAAATAAAACGTTTTATTCTAAAGTTAAAATTTGAAAGGAAGGGGAAAAAATTTTGTTTCAGTGCTACTCAAAGGCAAATAAAGGTTAAGGCTCATGAATGAGTTTAACGTACAAGGCAACCCCAAAGAACAAAGCTGGTGAAATAAACTACCAGATATCAGGGTTGGAGCTGACATTTGCTCTAGTTTTAATTACTGTGGTAAGTAAATAAGATAATGTGTTACTGCTTCAAGGTCAGACCAAAAAAAGAAGAAAAAAAACAGATACCAGAAATAGACCCACACAAATGCAATCATCTGAAAACAAAAGCCTCCAGTAGAGGAAGGATAGCCTTTTTTTCTCCCAGCTTTACTGAAGTATAATTGACAAAACTGTATTTAATTGTAAGGTGTACAATGTGGTTTCAATTTACATATATACTATGAAAGGATTGCCACAATCAATCAGGCTAATTAGCAAATCCATTACTTCACAGTTACCATTTTTACTTGCATGTGTGGGTGAGAATACTTAAGATCTACTCTCTTAGCACATTTCGAGTATATAATACATTACATAGTTACTAAACTATAGTTAGCATGCTGTACATTATACCTCCAGAACTTACCCATCAACTGCAAGTTTGTATCCTTAGATCACAATCTTCCTCCCCCACCTCCTCAACATATGGTTTGGATGTTTGTCTCCTCCAAATCTCATGCTGAAATGTGATTCCCAATGTTGGAGACGGAGCTAGGAGGGAGATGATTGCATCACGGGGGCATATCCCTTATGAATGGTTTAGGACCATCCCCTCGGTGATGAGTTCCTACCCAGTTGACAAGAGATCTGGTTGTTTAAAAGACTCCAGGTCCTTCCCCTTCTCTCTTGCTCCTGCTCTCACCATATGATGTGTCTGCTCCCCCTTTACCTCCCATCATGATTGGAAGCTTCCTGAGGGTCTCACCAGTTGGTGCCTGCCATGCTTCCTTTACTGCCTGCAGGACTGTGAACCAAACAAAACTCTTTTGTTTACAAATTACCCAGTTTCATGTATTTATTTATAGCAACATAAGAATGGACTAACATAAGAAAATTGGTACCGACGAGTGAGTAGTACTATAAACATTCCTGAATACATGAAAGCAGCTCTGGAACTGGGTAACGAGAAGAGGTTGGAAAAGCTGAGGGCTCAGAAGACAGGAATGTGAAGGAAAGTTTGGAACCTCTTACAGACTAAATAGTTGTGACAAAAATGCTGATAGAAATATGGACAGTGAAGTCCAGGCTGACAAAGTTTCAGGTGGAAATGAGGAAGTGATTGGGAACTGAAGGAAAGGTCACCCATGTTACGCCCTAGCACAGAGCTTGGTTGCATTCATATCATATCCTAGGGACCTGTGGAAGTTTGAACTTAAGAGTGACAAATTAGTGTATCTGGCAGAAGAAATTTCTGAGCAGCAAAGCATTCAAGATGTAACCTGGCTGCTTCTAACAGCCTACAATCAGGTGTGAAAAAAAAAAATGACTTAAAGTTGGAACTTATATCTAAAAGGAAAAGCAGAGCATAAAAGTTTGGAAAATTTGCAGGCTCGCCCTGTGGTAAAGAATACAAGCAGACTGTGGAGCAGCCACTTGCTAGAGAGATTAGCATGACTAAAGGGGAGCCATGTGCTAACATCCAAGACAACGGGAAAAAGGCCTTAGAGGGCATTTCAGAAGTCTTTGGGACAGCCCCTCCTATCACAGGCCCAGAGGCCCCGGAGAAAAGAATGGTTTCATGCAACCTTGGGACACTGCTCCCCACATCCCAGCTGCTCCAGCTTCAGCTGTGGCTCAAAGGGTCCCAGGCACAGCTCCAGCTGCCACTTTGAAGAGTACAGGCTGCCAAAAGCCTCGGCAGTTTCCACATGGTGTTAAGCCTGTAGGTGCAGAGAATGCAAGAGTGAAGGAAGCTTGGCAACTGCTGCCCCTCCCAATGGGCCACTGCCTAGGGGAGCTGTGGGAAGGGAGCCACCACCCTCCAGACCAGAGAATGGTAGAGCCACCAGCAGCTTGCAATCTCAGTGTGGAAAAGGCAAAGGCACTCAACTCCAACTAATGAAAGCAGCCATGGAGGCTGGGGCAGAGCTGCCCAAGGCCTTAGAAGCCCATCCTTTGAACCAGTGTGCCCAGGATGCAGGGCACAGAGTTAAGGAGACTGTTTTGGAACTTTAAGATTTAATGATTTCTCTGCTGGGTTTCAAACTTATGTGGGGCCTATTGCTCCCTTCTTTTGGCCAAATTCTCCCTTTTGGAATGGGGATGTATACATAATGCCTGTACTACTATTGTATCTTGGGAGTAAATAACTTGTTTTTTTATCTCATTCACTCATAGATGGAAGAAATTCATTTCTAGTTGAGAGTTTAGACTTGACAGTTAATGCTGGCATGAGTTAAGACTTTAGGGAACTATTGTGAAGCATGACTGTATTTTGAAATGTGAGAAGAACATGAGATCTAGGAGGCCAGGGGCAAAGTGTGTCTCCTTCAAATCCCATGCTGAAATGTGATTCCCAATGTTAGAGGTGGGGCCTTGTGAGAGGTGACTGGATCATGGGGGTGGATTCCTCATGAATGATTTAACACCATTCCCTTGGTAATAGGTGAGTTCTCGCTCAGTTAGTTCACACAAGGTCTGGTTGTTTAAAAGAGTCTGGGACCTCCAACTTTTCTCTCTTGCTCCCTCTCTTACCATGTGATGTGCCTGCTTTGCCTTCCACTATGAGTAAAAGCTCCTTGAGGCCTCACCAGAAGCTAAGCAGATGTTGGCATCATACTTCCTATACAGCCTGTAGAACTGTAAGCCAAAACAAAACTCTTCTTTATGAATTACCTAGCTGCAGGTATTTCTTTATAGCAACTCAAAAACGAACTAACATACTCCCTAAAATCACCTATTTACTATCTTGTTTCTATGAAATCAATTTTAAGATTCCGCATGTAAGTACAGAATCATGCAGTATTTGTCTTCTTTGTTTGGCTTATTTTACATAATCTAATATCTTCCAGGTTCATCCAGGTTGTTACAAATAGTAGGATTTCTTCCCTTTTAATAAAGCCTGAATGATATTGCATTGTCTGTGGGTGAATGTGTATGTATATATTTTCTTTATCCATTCACCCATCAACAGACACTTAGGTTATTTCCATATTTTGGCCATTGTTTATAGTGCTGCAAAGATCATGGAGTGCAGATATCTATTCAAGATAGTGATCTGATTTCCTTTGAATATATACCCAGAAATGGAACTGCTAGATCTTACGATCATTCTATTTTAATTTTTAAAGGAATTTCCATACTGTTTTCCACAACGGATGTGCCAACTGACATTTCCAGCAACAGTGTATAAGGGTTTTCTCCACATCCTTGTCAACACTTACCTTTTGACTTTTTGATAACAGTCATCCTAAAAGGCATGAAGTAATATCTCATTGAGGGTTTGACTGACATTTCTCTAATGATTAGTGATGTTATACACTTTTTCGTATACCTGTTGGCCACCTGTATTTGTTTTTTTTGGAAAAACATCTACTCAAATTCCCAGTTTTTAATTGAGTTGTTTTTCTGCTATTGAGTTGTATGAGTTCTTTGCATATTTTGGATATTAACACTTTATCAGATATATAATTTGCAAATATTCTCTCCCATTCTATAGGATACCTTTTCATTTTGTTGATTATTTCCTTGCTGCACAGAAAATTTTTCAGTTGATGGAGTCCTGCTTATTTTTGTTTTCATTGCCTGTACTTTTGACGTCTTATCAAAAAATCATTGCCAAGACCAATGTCATGGAAATTTTGCCCTATGTTTTCTTATAGAAGTTTTATAATTTCAGGTCTTACAGTTAGGCCTTTAATCCTTTTTGAGTTAATTTTGTGTGTGGCATAAGATAAGGATCCAATTTAATTTTTTTGCATATGAATAGAAGGAAGGGTCTTTTCAATAAACAGTGCTGATCAATTGAAAATTTAGATGAGGGGAAGAAAAACTGTGGTTCCTACTTCCCACCATACACAAAACTAATTCAAGATGAATCACAGATCCTAGTGTGACAAACAAAACAACACAACTCTTAGAAGGAACAGCAAGCACGTCTTCAATATACTGAGATAGGCAAAGATTTCTTAAATGGGACATAAAAATGACTACAGAAGGAAACTCTGAGAAATTGGACTTCACTATAATTAACAACTTCTGTTCATCGAAATGCCATTAATAGACTACAAAAACAAGACAAGTACTGGAAGAAGTCATTTGCATATATACATCCAAACAAATGAATATACCTAGAATATATAAAGAACTTCTATAAACAGACCAGAAAAAAGACACACGCCTGGCAGAAAAAAGGGCAAAAGGCTTGGGAAAGTACTTTATAAAAGACAATCTCCAGTGGTTAATAAGAATATGAAAACACGGCCAGGCGCGGTGGCTCACGCCTGTAATCCCAGTACTTTGGGAGGCCGAGGCGGGTGGATCACGAGGTCAAGAGATCGAGACCATCCTGGTCAACATGGTGAAACCCCGTCTCTACTAAAAATACAAAAATTATCTGGGCATGGTGGCACGTGCCTGTAGTCCCAGCTACTCAGGAAGCTGAGGCAGGAGAATTGCTTGAACCCAGGAGGCGGAGGTTGCGGTGAGCCAAGATCGTGCCATTGCACTCCAGCCTGGGTAACAAGAGCGAAACTCTGTCTCAAAAAAAAAAAAAAAGAAAGAAAACATGCTCAACATCATAGCCATCAGGGAACCACATTTTATAACCACAATGGAAGACCATTATACCTCCCATAAGAATGGCTAAAATTAAAATGTATGACAATATGAAGAGCTGGTAAGGATGTGGAACAACTAGAACGCTTATTCATTGCTGGTGTTGCCACGTGGTTCAACCATTTGCCAAACATTTACATACTCAAGACCCGGCAATTTCACTTTTGGGTATGTACCTGACAGAAACAAATAATCATGTACACCAAAAAATCTGTACAAGAATAGTCACAGCAGCTTTATTCATAATAGCCACAAGCTGGAAACAACCTAGATAACATCAGCTGAAGAATGGATACACAAACTGTGGTATATTAACACACTGGAAAACTATACTACAATCTAAAACACTGAAATTCTCGGGGGGTGGGGGGTAAGGAGGTGGGGAGAGCATTAGGACAAATACCTAATGCATGCAGGGCTTAAAACCTAGATGACAGGTTGACAGGTGCAGAGAACCACCATGGCACATGTATACATATGTAACAAACCTGCACGTTCTGCATATGTATCCCAGAACTTAAAGTAAAATAAAATTTTAAAAAGACTGAAATACTGCTATAAGCAACAATATGACTGAAACTTACAGACACAATGTTGAGTGAAAGGCAGTCGAAAAAGAGTACACACTGTATGATTGACCTGATACGTAGTTCAGGAACAGCAAAAAACAATTTATGATTATACAGTTAGGTTAATGTGGTTATCCCAGCATGGGGTGAGTTGTACTGCCTAGGAGAGGGCAGAAGGAAGCCTTCTGAGGTCCTGGAAATGTTCTACATCTTTATCTTGATAGTTCTCTTGAGCAGTACACTTGACATTTGTGCTTTCTGCTATGTAGACACTATACCTCAATAAAAAAAAACAGGAAGAAGAAAAACAGGCTTAAGATGGCAAGTGACTTCCCTAACAAAGAATGCAACATTTTCTGCGTACTGCGTTATTCCTGGATGAAGGTCCTTAGCTTTCATCAGATTGTCTTTTAAAATGTCAACTACCTGACGACAGGTATTTTTGTTCACTGAATATCCCCAGTACCTGGTACAGAGCAGATAATAAATACTTGCATGGTAAGTTTACAAAAAGAGCTGTTACCAAAAATAAGATGAAGAAATCATTAACTAGAATCTTGACATAATGAGTATTTAAATTAATAAAAGTTTATAAAGTATTGGCATAGTCTAATGATGTTAACTTGAGTTTATTATGCAGGTGTGTCTTGGAAAGACTAAAATCTGAAATGAAAATTTCTTTTGTGTGCTCAGAATTGTGTGACTTGCTTCTGTGAGTCACTCTATGTTGGACCACAGGTGCTCAGAAACCAAGTTCAAACACTTGCCATTAAAATAAACCTCCAGCTTGACGACATATTAGTTCCTTTCAAAAGACTGTTAAGGCAAAAATAAATAAAATTCAATGGATTTTTCTACTATCATTTAAACTACCTATTTATAACAGTGGTTCTCAGCCAAGGAGGAATTTCTCCTCTCCTGGAGACATTTAGCAATATCTGGACATTTCTGCTTGTCATAACTGCAGGGTACTACTGGCATCTATTAAATAGTAGGAAGAGGCCAGCAATGTGCTAATCATCCTACAGTGCATAGTTCAATACCCCTAACAAAGTATAATTTGGCCCAAAATGTCAGCAGTGCTGAGACTAAGAAATCCTGATTTAAATTATCATGTTCTGCTAAACTAAAAGATTTTATTCTCAAACATATGAAGTAAAAGAGTCCTATTTAAACTACAAAATAATTTAAGTACATTTCAACCACTACATTTTCAAAAATATGAAAACTCTATTTTTAAAGATGTATACATGTATCAAATGTCATAATCATCACTATCACTTCTACTATATTAGACATTACTTATCTCATTTAATATTAGTATCTTCATGAAAGTAGTTAAGATTTTCATTACCGAGATTAGAAAACAAAAACCTGAAGAGATTAAATAAATAACTGGCTCAAGGTTATCCTGCTAGAAATGTGACACAGCTGAAATTTGAACCCAGATTGTCTTCAAACCCATGGTGTTTCCACTAAAATGCACTCAATTTAAATTCTGACTGAGAGACAGATCAAAATTAAACACAGCCCAAGTATCATTTCCCACTGAGTCATGTATGGCACTTTACAAAATGAAAAGCAAATTTAGAAAATGAACAGCAGCTATTTAGAAATTATGTACTAAATGACACACATATAGAAAAGAGATTAGACAGTGCTAATTTTAAAAGGATAATCTTTTTATTAAAAATAGAATTAAGTAGTCTTATAAAGTTAGATACTAAAATCATCATACATACTCTTGTGCTGATCAATTACTGAAAACAACACCAAAGCCTAATAGTTTATTGGCCTGGAGCTTAATCTTGACAAACTACTAAAATGGCCTTCCTCATTATCTCTATATAATAACATTAGATTCCTGACTGAAGACAGTCTAAGAAAACAATCCTATATTAAATTTTGTCTATTACTTTCATCACATTTAAAGGCTTATCATGATTCTTTGCATTAAAAGAAAGAAAAGTGTTCTTACCCTATTAAAGCCATGTTCATGAGAGTCATCAACTTCTCCATTACTAGTCACTGGAATTTCTGCTGCTGAATTTTTGGGAGATTCTTGAGCCATAGTAGACTCCTAAAACAAAAGAAGAAAAAAAGAACCATAACTAATACCAAATCATAAAGATTATATTCATGTTTATAGTACTTACAAGCCACTGTTTTAGCATTTTTTATCATTGCAACCTACCAAATACTTGTATAATAAACAGAATACATATATAATTTTAAAATTCCATCTGGCTGATTTATCTTCACTTAACCTTAACTTCTTGATTAAAAATGAGTTACATACTTGTTGTAGGTACCGGAGGTACTCTCATAGCCTCTTAAATAGTGTTATGATAGACCAGCACTTACAATTGGGGAAAAAACATTACAGAAAGCCAAGCTTGATTGTTAATTCAACTACAGTAGCTCTGTTTTTCCAACTGGAGTACTACGAAGACAAATGAGAGCACGGGGCAGAGTAGAATTAGGTTGGTAACAGATCACTAGCTTAAAAATCCACAAACTTTAGTTGCCAAGTGTTATCGAGATAATTCTGCATCTATTAACAGACTTCAAGACTAGCTGGAAAGCTACAGTAATCAAGACAACATGGTATCGGTGGAAAAACAAACAAATAGGTCAGTGGAATAGGGAGTCCAGAAATAGACCCACATTAATGTAGTCAACTGATCTCTGACAAAGTGGAAAGGTAATACAATGGCAAAAAGATGGTATTTTCCACAGTGGTGCTGGAATAATGGTGCTGGACATCTACATACAAAAAATGAACAAGAGACCTTGTACTTTTCATAAAAATTAACTCAAAATGGATCATAGACCTAAGTGCAAAATGCAAAACCATAAAGCTCATAAAGATAGCACAGGAGAAAACCTAGATGATCATGGATATGGTGATGACTTTTTAGATACAACACCAATGCCATAATCCATGAAAGGAAAAATTGATAAGCTGTACTTCATTAAAATTTAAGATTTCTGCTCCACAAAAAGCAGCATGAAGAGAATGAGAAGACAAGTCACAGACTGGGAGAATATATTTGCAAAGAACACATCTGATAAAGGACTGTTAATCTAAAATATACAAAGAATTCTTAATACTCAACATTAAGAAAACAACCCAACTAAAAATGAGCAAAAGATCAGAACAGATGTTTTGTCAAACAGATGTTTCATCAAAGAAAATGTAAAGATGGCTAGTAAGCATATGAAAAGATGTTCAATGTCATATGTCACTGGGGAATTGCAAATTAAAACAATAATGAGATACCATTACATACCTATTAGAACGGCCAAATTCTAAAACACTGACAACACCAAATGCTGGCAAGGATGTGGAACAACAGGAACTCTCACTCATTGCTAGAGGGAATGCAAAATGGTATCGCCACTGTGGAAGACAGTTTGGCAGTTTCTTGCAAAATCAAACATACTCTTACATATGATTCAGCAGTTGTGCTCTCTGGTATTTGCCCAAATGAACTGAAAACTTACCCGCAGAAAAATTTACACACAGATGTTTAGAGCAGCCTTATTTATTTATAACAATTTAAAACTGCCAAAACTTGGAAGCAATCAAGACACCCTTCAGTAGGTGTCTTGATAAAATGTGGTACATAGATGAATGGAAGATTATTTAGCACTAAAAATAAGTAAGCTATTAAGTCACAAAAAGACATGGAAGAAATTTAAATGCAGATTGCTAAATGAAAGAACC
Source organism: Alouatta palliata (assembly GCA_004027835.1). NCBI lineage: Eukaryota > Metazoa > Chordata > Mammalia > Primates > Atelidae > Alouatta > Alouatta palliata. Next base: position 13,117 of record PVKV010026997.1, read on the forward strand.
CAGGCCAAGTGCAGCGGTTCATGCTTGTAATTCCAGCACTTCTGGAGGCTGAGGCAGATCACTTGAGCCCAGGAGTTTGAGACCAGCCTGGGAAACATGGTGAAACCCTGTCTCTACAAACAATGCAAAAATTAGCTGGGTGTGCTGGCACATCACCGTAGTCCCAACTATTTGAGAGGCTGAAGTGGGAGGATCATTTGAGCCCAGGAAAGAGAGGCTGCTATGAGCCAAGATCACACCACTGCACTCCAGCCTGGGCAACAGAGTGAGACACTGTCTCAAACAAACAAGAAACCCAATTTGAAAAGGCTACATACTGTATGATTCCAACTATATGATGTTCTGGAAAGGGTAAAACTATAGAGGCAGTAAAAAGATGAGAGGTAGCTAGAGGTTAGTGGGGAAGGAAGAACAGGCTGAACACAGAGGGTTTTTAGGGCAGAGGAACTATTCCATATACTACTGTGGTGGATACTTGTCATTACGTATTTGTCAAAATCCATAGAACGTACAACACCAAGAGTGAACCCTAAGGGAAAGCACAAACTTGGGGTGATGATGTGTCAATGTAGGGTCATCAATTGTAACAAATGTATCACTCTACCCAGGAATGTTGACAGTTGTACATGTGTGGGAATGGTGGTACACGGGAACTTTCTGTGCTTTCCCCTCTATTTTGCTGTGAAAACTGCTTTTGAAAATAAAGTTTAATTAAAAATAGTAATAATGCTGTCTAAATCCTAAATTATGACCTTATGAAAGAATTGTTCCTAGATTTTAAAAAATTATTGTAAAAAACACCTAACAAAAATTACCATCTTTACTTATGTGTATAGGTCAGTACTGTTAAGTATATTCACATTGTTATGCAATCAATCTCCAGAACTTTTTCATCTTGTAAAATTGAAATGTTATACCCATTAAATTGCCCTCCATTTTCCACCTCTCCCCAGCCTCTGCCAACCACTACTCTACTTCTGTTTCTATTAATCTGACCACTCCAGATAAGTGGAATTGTACAGTATTTATGTATTTGTGACTGGCTTATTTCACCTAACATAATGTCTTCAAGGTTCATCCATGTGCTAGCGTGTGTCAAAATTTTCTTCCATTTTAAGACTAAGTAATATTTTGTTGTATGTATATATCATACATGTGTATCCACTCATCCTTTGATAGACACTTGGGTTGCTTCAAACATTTAGCTGTTGTGAACAATGCTGCTACAAACATGGGTGTGCACAATCCTGCAAGATCCTGCTTTCAATTCTTTTGGATATATAGCCAGAAGTAGTATTACTAGATCATACTGTAATTCTATTTTTAATTTTTAAAATAAAATGTTTTATTTCAATAGCTTTAGGGGTACAAGTGGTTTTTGTTTACATAGAGGAGGTTGACAGTAGTGAAGTCTAAGGTTTTAGCGCACCCATCACCCAAGTAGTACACTGTACCCAACAGGTAGTTTTTTATCGCTCACTCCCCACCACCCTCCCCTCTTGAGTCTCCAACTTCCATTATACCACTCAGTGTGCCTTTGCATACCCACAGCTAAGTCTCCACTTATAAGTGAGAACATGTGGTATCTGGTTTTCAATTCCTGAGTTGCTTCACTTAGAATAATGGCCTACAGTTCTATCCAAGTCACTGCAAGATATTATTTCATTCTTTTTTTTATTAAGTAGTATTCCATGATACAAACCCTATTTTCTTTATCCACTCATTGGCTGATGGGCAATAAGGTTGATTCCATATCTTTGCAACTGTGAACTGTGCTGCAATAAACATGTGTGCAGTTTTGATATTGTGACTTCTTTGCCTTTCGGTAGATGGCCAGTAGTGGGAATGCTGGGTTAAATGGTAAATCTTTTACTTCTTTGAGATTTCTATATACTGCTTTATCACCAGCAATGTATACACATTCCTTTTTCACCACATCCATGCCAACATCTACTGTTTTTTGACTTTTTAATAATGGCCATTCTGGCTAGGGTGAGGTGGTATCTCACAGTGGTTTTCATTTGCAGTTCCCTGAGGATTACTAATGTTGAGCATTTTTTCATGTTTCTTGGCCATTTGTATATTTTTTTTTGAGAAATGTCTGTTCATGTCATTTGCCCACTTTTTAATGGAATTACTTGGTTTTTTCCTTGCTGATTTGAGTTCCTTGTAGATTCTGGATATTGGTTCTTCATCAGATGTATAATTTACAAATATTTTCTCCCATTCTGTAGGTTGCCTGTTTATTCTGATGATTATTTCTTTGCTGTGCAGAAACTCTGTTTAGTTAGGTCTCATTTATTTATCTTTGTTTTTGTTGCATTTGCTTTTGCGATCTTAGTCATAAATGATTTGCCTAGGCCAATGTCTAGAAGAATTTTTGCTAAGTTTTCTTCTAGAATGTTTATGGTTTCAGATCTTAGATTTAAGTCCTTCATCATCTTGAGTTAATTTTTGTACGTGGTGATAGGCAAGGGTCCAGTTTCATTCTCCTACATGTGGTTATCTGATTTTCTCAGCATCCTTTATTGAATAAGTGTGTCCTTTCCCCACTCTGCTTTTGTATGTGTTGTAAAAGATCCATTGGTTGTATTTGGCTTTATTTCTGGGTTCTCTATTCTATTATTCTACGTATCTACATTTATACCAGTACCACACTGTTTTACTGTAGTCTTATAGCATAGTTTGAAGTTGGGTAATGTGATGCCTCTAGATTTATTCCTTTTGCTTAGAGTTACTTTGGCTATTTGGGCTCTTTTAGCTCCATATGAATTTGAGGATTGTCTTTTCTAATTCTGTGAAAAATGCTGCTGATATTTTGACAGGAATTTCACTGAATCTTTGGGCAGTATAGTCGCTTTCAGAATACGGATTGTTATGGAATGTATTTCCATTTATTTGTGTCGTCTATTTCTTTCAGCAGTGTTTTGTAGTTTTGTAGTTCTCTTTGTGAAGATTTTTTGCCTCCTTGGTTAAGTGTGTGTGGTGTGTGTATATACACACACCACACACACACAACACACACATATGGCCCAATTGTAAAAGGGAGTTATTGAGTTGATTCACAGCTTGGTAATCCTGCCTCCTTGGTTAAGTGTGTGGGGTGTGTGTATATACACACACCCCACACACTTATGGCCCAATTGTAAAAGGGAGTTATTGAGTTGATTCACAGCTTGGTTGTTGTTGGTGTACAGCAGTGCTTCTACTGTGTGTACACTGATTTTATAACCTGAGACTTTATTCATTTATCTGACGAGTCTTTTGATGGAGTCCTTGAGGTTTTCTAGACATACAACCATTGGCAGAGATGATTGGACTTCCTCTTTTCCAATTTGCATGCCCTTTGTTTCTTTCTTTTGCCTAATTGCTCTAAGACTTCCAGTACTATAATATGCTGAAGAGAAGCAGTGAAGGTGGGCATTCTTTCCTTGTTCCAGTTCTTAGGGGGAATATTTTCAAGTTTTCCTTGTTCAGCATGATGCTGGCTGTTGAGTGTATCATATATGGCTTTATTTTGAGGTGTGTTCCTTCTATGCCTAGTTTAAGGGTTTTTATCATAAAGGGATGCTGAATTTTATTGAATGCTTTTACTGCATTTATTGAGATGATAGCTTTTGTTTTTAATTCTGTTCAGGTGATGAATCATATTTATTGATTTGCATATGCTGAACCATCTCTGAATCCCTGGAATGAAACCCACTTCATCATGGAGAATTATCTTTTTACTTTTTTTTTTTTCCCCAATACAGAGTCTCACTCTGTCACCCAGGCTGGCATGCAGTTGCATGATCTCAGCTTACTGCAACATCTGTCTCCTGGGTTCAAGCAATTCTCCTGCCTCAGCCTCCCAAGTAGCTGGGATTACAGGCCCACATCAATACTTCCAGCTAATTTTTGTATTTTTAGTAGAGAGGGGGTTTCGCCATGTTGGCTAGGCTGGTCTGGAATTCCCGGCCTCAAATGATCCACTCATCTTGGCTTCCTAAAGTGCTGCGATTCAGGTGGGAGACACTACAACTTGGCCTCATAGGGAATTATTTTTTTTGATGTGCTGTCAGATTCAGTTTGCTGTTGAGGATTTTTTTGTTGAGGATTTTTACACCTATGTTCATCAGGTATACTGGTCTGTACTTTTCTTTTTTGTTATGTCCTTCCTTGGTTTTGGCATCAGGGTGATACTGGCTCCATAGAATAAGTTAGGGAGTAATCCCTCCTTCTCAATCTTTTGGAAAAATTTCAGAATTGGTATCAATTCTTTTTTCTTTTTTGAGACAGAGTCTCACTCTGTTGCCTAGGCTGGAGTGCAGTGGCGTGATAATGGCTCACTGCAACCTCTGCCTCTCGGGTTCAAGAGATTCTCCTGCTTTACCCTTCCAAGTGGCTGCGACTACAGGTGCATGCCACCACATCTGGTTAATTTTTGTATTTTTAGTAGAGACAAGGTTTTGCCATGTTGGCCAGCCTGGTCTCGAACTCCTGACCTCAAGTGATCCCCGTCTTGGCCTCCCAAAATGCTGAGATTACAGGCATAAGCCATCGTGCCCAGCCAGAATTGGCATCAATTCTTTGAATATCTGGTAGAATTCAGCTTTGATTCCATCTGGCCAGGGGCTTTTTTAAATTGGCAGTTTTATATTTTTAATTACTGAATCACTCTCACTGCTTGTTATTGGTGTGTTCAGGATTTCTATTTCTTCTTGATTCAAGCTTGGGGGAATTGTACGTTTCCAATAATTTATCTATTTCCCTTAGATTTTCTAGTTTGTGTGCAAAACAGGTGTCCATAGTAGTTTCGAATAATCTTTTGTATTTGTGTGGTATCAGGTGTAATGTCTCCATCTTAATTTCTAATTGAGATTAGTTGAATCATCTCTGTTCTTTCCTTGGTTCATCTAGCTAGTGGTCTATCTATTTTGCTTATCTTTTGAAAGAACCAGCTTTTTGTTTAATATTTTGTATATTTTTTTGTTTCAATTTCATTTACTTATGCTCTGATCTTTGTTACTTTTCTTCTGCTAGCTTTGGGTTTGGTTTGTTCTTGTTTCTCTAGTTCCTTGAGGTGTCATGTTAGGTAGTCAATTTATAATATTTCATACTTTTTGATGTGTTTAGTGCTATACATTTCCTCTTAGCATTGTTTTTGCTGTATCCCAGAAGTTTTGAAAACTTATTTCACTGTTACCACTCACTGCAAAATTTTCTATTTCCACCTTTATTTCATTGTTAGCCCAGACATCATTCAAGAGCAGATTGTTAATGTCCATGTCTATATATAGTTTTGAGGGTTCCTTTTAGAATTGAGTTCTAGTTTTATTCTGCTGTGATATAAGAAGATACCTGATATAATTTCAATTTTCAAAAAATTGAGACTTGTTTTGTGGCCTACCATGTGTTCTACTTTGGAGAATGTTCTGTGTGCTGATGAGAATTGTGTTTATTCTGCAGTTCCTTGGTAGAATGTTCTATAAATATCCATTAGGTCTATTTATTCTACAGTGTAGTTTAACCTCAGTGTTTCCTTGTTGACTTTCTGCCTCAATGATTTGTCTACTGTTGTTAGTGGAGTGTTGAAGTCCCCCACTATCACTGTGCTGCGGCCTGTCTCTTTCCTTAGGTCTCGCAGTAATTGCTTTACAAACCTGGAAGCTTGAAAATTAGGTGCATATATACTTAGGACTATTACATTTTCTTGTTGAATAGATCTTTTTACTATTATATAATGACCTTGTCTTTTTTTTTAATTGTTGTTGCTTTTATACTCTATTTTATCTGATGTAAGAACAGCTACTCCTGCTTGCTTTGATTTCCACTTCTATGAAATATGTTTCCACTCATTTACTTTCAGTCTATAAGAATCCTTATGTGTTGTGTGTGTTTTCTAAAGACAGCAGATATTTGGTTTGTAACTTTTATCCATTTTGCCAATCTGTATCTTTTAAGTAGATCATGTTATTACCTAGTGACTTTGTTTTCTTCCTGTATTATTGTTTTATGAAATCCTTGTAAATTTTATGCCTTCAGAAATTTCTATTTTGATGTGTATCCATCTTTTGTTTCAAGATTTAGAATTCCTTTTAGCATTTCTTGTAAGGCTAGTCTAGTACTGACAAATTCCCCTGGCATTTGCTTGTCTGAGAAACACTTTATTTCTTCTTCATTTATGAAACTTAGTTTTGCTGGACGTTATTCTGTTTAAGGAGACTAAAGATAGGACCCCAATCCCTTCTGGCTTGTAAGGTTTCTGCTGAGAAGTCTGCTGTTACCTGATACTTTTGTCTAACTGCTCTAGGAATTTTTTCCTTCGTACTGACTTTAGATAGCCTGATGACTACATGCCCTGGTGATGCCCCTTTTGCAATGAGTCTCTCAGAAGTTCTTTAAGCTTCTTGTATTTGGATGTTTAAATCTCTAACAAGGCCAGGAAGTTTTCCTCATTTATTCCCCCAAATAAGTTTTCCAAATTTTTTTGCTTTTTCTTCTGACAGAACACCTACAATTGTTAAGTTTGGCCATTTTATATAATCCTCTATTTCTGGATGACTTTGTTCATTTCTTTTAATTCTTTTGTCTTAATTTTTGTCTGATTGGATTAATTCAAAAGCCTTGTCCTTGAGCTCTGAAATTCTTTTTCCTACTTGGTCTAGTCTATTGTTAAAGCTTGCCACCACATATTGTAGTTCCCCAAATGTGTCTTTCATGTACAGAAGTTCTGGTTGGTTTTTCTTTAAAATATCGATTTAGAAAATTTTCAGTCATATGCCGAATTGTTTTTTCAATTTATTTGTTGGTTTTCACCTTTCTGTTTCATTGTATCTCCTTGAGTAACTTCATAATCAATCTTTTGCATTCTTTATCTGGTATTTCAAAGATCTCATCTTAATTTGGATCCACTGCTAGAGAAGTGGTGTGATATCTTGGGAGTGACTCTCTGTTTTTTCATATTGCCAGAATTAATTTTCTCATTCCTTCTCATGTGAGCAGACTATTTATTCTAACTATTTTTGCATTTATTTTTATTGTTCTAGGTTACTTTAAAAATGTCCTTTTCTCCCCCTTGAGGATGTGACTTAAATGTTTATAGTGTATCGTCACTTAGCTTCAGCTCTGGGAGCTTTCAGTGGTGAAGACTCTGTATGAGTTCCTTGGTTATGTATAATGTTTGTGAGATGGCTTTGCCAGATGCTGGTTGCAGGAGAAATGTGCTGGGTGTGTGACATGGTTTGGATTTGTGTCCCTGCCCAAATCTCCTGTTGAACTGTAATCCCCAGTGTTAGAAAAGGAATCTGGTGGGAGGTGACTGGATCAGGGGGGCAGATTTCCCCCTTGCTGTTCTCATGATAGTGACTTATCAAAGCACCTCCCCCTTTGCTCTAGTCTTCCTGCTCCAGGCATATAGGACATACCTGCTTCCCCTTCACCTTCCATCATGATTGTAAGTTTCCTCAGGCCTCCTCAGCCATGCTTCCTGTACAGCCTGTGGAACTGTGAGCCAATTAAGCCTCTTTTCTTTATAAATTACTCAGTCTCCAGTAGTTTTTTTTTTTTATAGTTATGCAAAAACAAACTAATACAGTGTGTGAGGAGGTTCACTGTCTCCTGTGGGGCTGGAATGGCAGAGGTCTCATGAAGCTTATCTTGTTCCCCAGTGGTGTACACCTGAAAACTTTTTTTCCCAGTATTTTATTCACTGGGTTGAACAGTTCAGGCTTCATGCCAGTAGGAGGTGCCCACAGGTAAAAACTGGCCACAGCAAAGGCTGCTGGGTAAATGCAATACTCCAATGGTGAACAGAGGTCCCAGCCTTGACAGAGGTAGGCTGGGGAAGATCGCAGTGAAATGCACTGATGTCTTTTTGGGGATGAGGGGGGCTAACACAGCTCTTCTTCCAAGCCAGTAGGAAAGCAATCCACCTCCCAATCACTCTCTTGACCCAGTGTTCCAGCTGTTCAGATCAGAAGCAGGCACTTCTTTTCATCTGCAGGAATGCTGATGTTCCATATATAAAGGGGCTGTGACTCTACCGCTCATGCAAGCCTGAACCTGGAAGGCACTCCCCCTGTGCAGATGTAGTCACCCTGAAATGTTCTAGAAATGTTGTCTAAAGAGGCACCTGCAATGAGTTCCCTGGGAGAAGCAGTAGCTGTGTTTGCAATGGTGGGCAAGAGGGAGAAGTAATCTTCTCCCAGACCCTTCAGGAGCACCAGGGCTACCTGACTGTTGAATTAGAGCTGCACTTTCCCTACCAAGCCCAGCACTGCACCTGTGCCTCTGCTGAAAGAAACTTCCAATGAGTGGAAAATTCATGGACTGAAGGCCTATATAGTCTCATTTCCTTTGTCCCACGAGGTACTTCCTTAATGTGGTTTACTCACTCCCTCCCTTCCCCTAGGAGTAGCAGTCCCGGAGGGCCATACTGTGAATCTTTCTGCTCCTCTGGGTCTAGCTGCCCAGTGAAGCTGCCAAACTCCAGGCTGCTGCTGGTGAATGTCTGCAATGGATTCAGTGATGTAACCTGTCCTCTAGTCTCCCAGCAGCAGGTACCAGGAGCAGCTCCAATGGAGGTGGGAGGGAAGTGATGTAAACTGAGATCCTTGGTTATAAAGAGCCTTAGTGTATTGCTTTTCTCAAATGCCAGCAGTAGTAATGTACTGGGTACATGAACAAACCCAAGACCTTCTGGTTAGCCAGGGTGATGCAGGCAATGCTAATTGTTGAGGTTGTGCAATAGCTTTCCCTTTCTTGAATGCTGTGTTATTGTGCCTGCAGATGTCGTAATAAGCTGTGCCAGTTATCCACCAGCCAGGAGGTAGCACCTGCAACCGCACCAGCTACAGTGGCAGTGGTGGAATTTGTGTTTGCCTTATGTTACCTAGGGGAGGCACTCTGCTGCCTCAGATAACGGGCAGGGCCATGGCATTCCCAAAGGGGTAATTCCCTGGCGGCTGGGGTAATGTTCCAGGGAGAAGCACATCTGCTTTTGCTGTACAAAAGAATCTGCATGGGAAGGAGGGGCTGCAGGCAGCAATAAGTCCCACTGAGCTCCCATGCACTTGGAAAGGCAGGTCTCACAACCCATAGTGTTCTACTAGCAGCAGCCAGCTAGGTCCCAGGCAGCCTACATTCGGAAGGCAAAACTGCCCCCAGGGCACCAACCTATTCACAAAGACAGAAATCACAGCTTTCAGGAAACACCCTTTCTGGTCTATGGAAGCAGGGGTGCCCAGCTTCTGTGCCTGTGGCTACAGCACACTTACTGCTCATATCTCAATTCTGGCCAAAGGTGTTCATCCTCACTCAAGTTTATATCACAAATCTCAGTTGGGAGCTTTGCTCAACCTGTGACCTCAGCCTGAGTTAGCTGATGTGAGCTCCCCTGTGAGGTAAGACAGGGAATGGCTTCCCTCCATCCCTCCTAGAGTCTAAGAGTGCATGCAAAGCCCATCCTGATGCTGCTCCTTCTCATATATTCCTCACTGCTCACTAAATCAGCTCCAGTGCTGGATAGGGTTAAGGACTCTCAGGCTCAGGCAATCCTCTCACCCTCAGCATGCCACCATGCCTGGCTATTTTTGTTTTTAAATTTTTTGTAGAGAAAAGAATGTCATTATGTTGCCCAGGCTGGTCTCAAATTCCTGGACACAAATGATTCCCCCACCTAAGCCTTCCAAAGTGTTGAGATTACGTCATGAACCACTGCACCTGAGCTGAAACATTTTTAAAGTAATCAAAGAAGGAAATTGACTAGGAGTGGTGGCTCTTATCTATAATCCCAGCACTTTTGGAGGCTGAGATGGGTGGATCGCTTGAGCTCAGGAGTTCAAGACCAGCCTGGGCAATATGACAAAACCCTATCTCTACAAAAAATACAAAAAACATTAGCTAGGCACGGTGATACACACCTGTGGTCTCAGCTATTTGGGGATGCTAAGGTGGGAGGATCACCTGGGCCTAGGGAGGTCGAGGTTGCAATGAGCTATGATCATGTCACTGCAGTCTAGCCTGGGTGATGGAATAAAATGAAGAAAAGAAAAAGAAAGAGAGAGCGAAAGGCGGGGGAGGGAGGGAGGTAGGGAGAGAGGGAAGGAAGGAAGGAAAAGGGAAAGAAAAGAAAGAAAACAATCCACCCAGAATTCTGTATCAAATAAAGGAGAAATAGGTATTTTTGGACAACACCAAAAGAATTTATCACTTGACTTGCATTACAAGAAATACTAAAGGAAGTTCTTCAGGCTGAAGGGAAATGAAATCAGAGAGAAACATGGATTTTCAGAAAGGAAGGAGGAGGAAGTGAAATGGTAAATAACTCGGTAAATATAAGAATAAAAAACCTATTTTTTTTCCTTTTGCCTTTTCCTCTCAATTTCTATATAATCCACATAACTGCTAGAAGCAAATCTTATATGATTATCTTCTGGGGCTTAATATGTATCAAGATGTAATATATATAACAATTATTATCAAAGAATGGGGGAAAGATAAAGGAAATCTGGATCTAAAAGGTTGTAAGATTTCTATGTTTCAAGTGAAGCAGTGTATTATTACTTGTAAGTGGACTACAAAATTTTAGGATATATACCGTAATCCTTATGGCAACCACCAAAAGTATAACGCAAAGAAGTACAGCTAAAAAGTAATCAGAAAAGTAAAAATGGAATTCAAATTAAAAATATTCAAATGATCAACATAAAAATATTCAAATTATCAAATAATAAATGAAAAGGCAGAAAAAGAGGAGGAGAGGAAAAATGCAGAGGAGAGAAGTATAAAAACAAACAGAAAACTGAAAGGGATAAGAAAGTAAGGAGAGTCTGATCAATTTCCAGTCATCCCTTGGTATCCATGAGGGACTGGCTCCAGGACCTCCTAGTCCCCACCCCTACTTCCATGGATACCAAATTCTACAGATGCTCAGGGCCCTTATATAAAATGATGTAGTAGTTGGATATAACCTATGCGTATCTCCTGTACACTTTAAATCATCACTAGATTGTAATACTTAATACAATGTAAATGCTACATAAATGTTACACTGTATTATTTTTTATATTATTTTTTATTGTTTTTCACCCTCAAATATTTTCAATCCAAGGTTGGCTGACTCCATGGATTAGAAACTCATGGATAGGAAGGGCTGACTATATTTTAAACAGCCTAGTGGGAGGCTAGACTGAAGAAAAGCAGCACGGACTGATGACAGAAAAGCTATCTGAAAGACTATTTTATAATCTAGGCAATAAATCGTAACAACTGGAATTAAAATTGTGGGAATGAAAACAGATGGATTCAAGAGACATTAAGGAGGCAGAAATAAGAGACTTAGAGAGTTACTAGACTGTGAGAGATTAAAAAGGAGGAGGCATCTAGAATGACCTACCTCTTCTCACTGTCCCCCAATTTATGGCTTGGGCAACTGGAAAGATAACATGTCACTCACCAAAGTAAGGAAAGCAAGAGGTTTATTTGGCTTGGAAGGTCAGAGACGGAGTCTAGTTGTAGACATCCTGAATTTAAGAATGTTGGTGGAGTATCCAAGTCTACCAGTTCATTGGGAATTTCAAAATGCAAGTCTAGAGCTCCAGGCTGAAGACATAAACCTGGAAATTATCGCTGTAGGGATGTGGATGCATTAATTGTTAAGAATGGCGAAAGAACTCAAGAGAAGAATCCTGTGGAGCATTAAAAGGTAGAGAAGGCCAGGCGTGGCAGCTCACGCCTATAATCCCAGCACTTTGGGAGGCCAAGAGGGAGAATGGCTTGAGCCCAGGAGTTTGAGACCAGCCTGGGCAACACAAGGAGACCCTGTCTTTTTTTTTTAATTTTTAAAAAATTAGCCTGGCTTGGTGGCATGTGCCTGTGGTCCCACCTACTCCAGAGGCTGAGGTGGAAGGACTGCTTAAGCCAGGGAGGCCAAGGTTGCTGCGAGCCGTGACCGTGCCACTGCACTCCAGCCTGGCTGACAGAGCACGACCTCATCTCAAGACAACAACAACAAAAGGCAGAAGAGATTCTGCGGTAAGAGGAGTAAACGGTTCATGACGCAGATACAGCAGAGAGAATTACAGCAGTGGAACTATGTATTGTTCTGTGATTACGACTTTACATAAAACACAGATGTTCTAAAAATGAGAAATACAATGATAAACCAATACCACTTTATGCCATAAGGTAGGTAATTAAGAATACTCATCTGGCAAAGATATGCAAACATTGCAACTATTATCCATTCATTTTCTTCCCTACAAAGAACGACCCCATTTTGGGGAACATCCTTTACTAACCATTAATTATAGTACTGAAAATTTACAGCCAACACACAAATTGGCAGAATAAGGTCTCCAACCAAAAGCTCCATGTTATATCCCTGGACAAAAAACATCCATGATACCTCACTCATGCTTTAAACTGAAATTGAATTTAAATTCAAATTAGATGACCAAATAATTATGTGATTTAGGAATAATTATGGGAAATAACTATGTCCTTTAGGAATACAAACAGAATCTCTTTTGTTCTCACGTTCATGCTGTTTAAGGTCCTTCACAACAAGGTCCATCAGCTTTTTGGGCTTTACTTCTTTTAACTTTACTCTTCTAGATATTCTCTACTATTGAATCTACTACTTACTATTTTTGGAACATAAAATGTACTTTGACATCTGTGAACATTGGAAATTCTTCAAAATGCTTTAAATATTCTTCCAATTTCAATATCTAATAAAATCCTGCCCATAACTTAAGGCTCAGCTCAAATGATCTCTCTTCTATAAAATGTATTCGAAAGCCTCAGAGAGACCACACAGTATAATGAGAAGAAAGGCTTTGAAATATGAGACTTGGGTTACAATCCCTGCTGTACAATGTAACAGCTGCTTTGTGACCTTTGTTACTTAATCTTATTTTTCTCATCTATACAATTAAGAAACATATCTCAGATAATACTTGAGTAAATTAAATAAAGATTTATTTAAAGCACTTATGAAGGGTAGCCAGCACACAGTAGGAATTCATTGAATGAAGAATGATGTCTCCAGTGGTATGCTGGTAAATGTTTAACAACCAGTTTTCCAAACTAAAAAAAAAAAAAAAGCCTCAACCTCAGCGTGTAGCGTTTGTCCATTTTCATGGTGCCAATACTCCCACTGTGGCCAATTTCAAGCATTCAACATGACCTCACTGAATCCAGAGGCAGGAGGAGATATGCAATAGCACACTATCATACAGTAGACAGAGATATGAAGCAGCACACTGTCATATAGTAGAAAGAGATAGGCAGTAGCACATCTCATATAGTAGAAAGAGATACACAGTAGCACACCATCATATAGTAGAAAGAGATACACAACAGCACAGTGTCATACAGTAGAAAGAGATATGCAGTAACACACCATCATATAGTAGAAAGAGATATGCAACAGCACAGCATCATATAGTAGAGAAAGAGATATGCAGCAGCACACTGTCATACAGTATTTCTACCATGGATACACCAGAGACACAATCTTAAGAGCACAGATGACAGTAAAAGATAGTAATATATTTGGGAACTAGTAAATTTTCAGCATGTATTACTTTTATTTTTAATATATGCATGTAATCATAAGTTTATATAATTTTTAAAATAATGGCTGTGCTTAACAGTTGGCTTACAAATTCTTGAAAATTTACCAATCAGCTTTTGCCGGCAGTACAAGCCAGCTTTAGCCACCACTGAATTATTTCCAAATTAGAAAATACACAGTTGAATCTTTGGAAACAATCTTTAAAAATCCAATATATTCAGCAAAGTCTCAGGATACAAAATCAATGTGCAAAAATCACAAGCATTCCTATACACCAATAACAGACTTAAAGAGAGCCAAATCAAGAACCAACTGCCATTCACAATTGCTACAAAGAGAATCAAATACCTAGGAATACAACTAACAAGGAACATAAAGGACCTCTTCAAGGAGAACTACAAACCACTGCTCAAT
>PVKV010026998.1:0-27048 GCA_004027835.1 Alouatta palliata
CTTCTTTGTTCTTCCTGTAGGTTGCATTTCCTTTTGCTGGAAGCACATCTTTTAAAAGATGTTTACATGAAGGTCTACTATGTATGAAATTGGAGTTCCAGAAGGGGAGAAGACAAGGATGGGGAAGAAACAATATTTCAATAGGAAATCTCTCAAGAATTTGCCAAGTTTGACCCAAAATATCAAGCAGTTGGTTTAAGAAGCATATAAGCCCAAGCTGTGTAAATACAATGAAAACCACACTTTGGCACATCAGAGTCAAACTGAAGGAAATCAGAACAATAATAAAACGTTGAAAATACACATTAACTTCAAACCAGCTACAATAAGGTAAATAGCTAATTTCCTAAAACAAATTATGGAAGCCAGAAAACAATTTAATGACATCTTTAATGATAAGATTACTGCCAATTTCGAATTCTCTGCCAACCTAAAGTATACTCCAGAACTGAAGGTGAAATAAAGATATTTCTAGACAAAATAAGCCTGAGAGGTTTCATCATTGACAAATATCACAGTAGGTACTACAGAATTCTTTAGGCAGAAGGAAAATGATCAAGAAAGACAGAAATGGTGGAAGAAAAAGGAAATCAGTAATGTTGTTAAATACATGGATACATTTAAAAATTTAACTATTCAGTATATGTTGAATAGTTTTAATTCAACGTAATTCAATATATGTTGAATTAAAATGCATGACAACAAGAACATAAAAAACTAATGGGGGTTAATAGAATTAAAAATTATAACACTTTCTCATTGCCTATAAAGTGACAAGAATCCAGGTCTAAATATGCCTAAAACAGCTTTTTAAATATAATATATAACTTAATTGGCTCCCTTTTTCTTCTGCCCAGAGGTATAGGAAACAAAGGATGTTTTACAACTGATGGCATCAGTAAAATATGATTCACAAAGTCTACCACATAAAGTAATGACTTAAAAAATATAAAGCGTTCCTTCTTTATTCTGGACTTGGAGCTTGCTGTCAACTACTAAACACTGGTTATATTGTAACATTTGGAAAGCATAAGTAACTTACATCAAGCATCAAGTAATGGATTCCTCTATTTCCATTCTCCCATTTTTTTTCAGGTGTATGATTCTTATATACACGTTCTTAGTAGCAGAGCAGCTGGAATGAAATATTAGTGTGCATAGGATAGTAAGATTCTATAATTTACATCCTTGATAGAATATCCTCTAACTTTGTTGACAAATTTGTCACACTTCTATTTTAAAGTCCAGCTTCTGTTCAATTCTGTCCCATTGTGCAGTAAGCATCGATTGTAAGGGAGAGTCTTGTTTGTAAACTATATCCAGTGGCTAGGATTACATCTGTTCATATTATGCAGATCTCCCTGCCCAAAGTGACAAAAGAAAGACATGAATGATACCTACAGGATCTCAATGACATAATGAATACCCTATATCTGCAGTGCAAGATAGGTTGCTTAGCAAGCCAGTTCCTTTGGACCCAACCATATTGCTATCACAGAGGAAAGGCTTGGGGCATAAACCTGATAGTTTTGGTTTTCTACAGTCTCAATCTAATGTTTCATTCCTCTGTCCTTGCTTATTTTATCCTCATTAGGTTCACACAGAGTTTAAATTTATTCTCCACCCAAAAACCCACAGGAATCAAGCAAATGTGTTTTGATGGATTTCTGTAGTTTCCTTTCAGAACCAGATGTTGGACAGCAGCCATCTTAGAAAAAAACACTTGCTAGATGAGGCAGGTTAAAAAGGGAAGGAAGTTTGAAAAAGAAATCAATTGAAAAAAAGTTGCTCAGCATATTCATATATAAGAAATTCAATTAGATACTACATATTAACGTTTCAAAGATTCAAAATGTATAGTCACTGGAAGCAACATGGAACCCCACTCACCAAAGTCAGCCTGGCCACAGCCACTGATGAATGCCCAATTCTGCCAGCAGCAGAAGCCAGCACTGAGTGCTTGAAATGACATCATTCTCCAGGTGCACTGTGCATCAGAGAAAAGGAAATAATTAGACCTTTTGAAGATTACTGAACACTGGTTCTGAATTGATACTAATTCCAAGAGAAACAAAAGTCAGTGTGATCACCCCTGTGGTGCTGCAGGGTACAGTCCCCTTCCCAATGCTTTCATGGGCTGACATTGAGTGTCTGTGGCTTTTCCAGGTGTACCAGTCAGAGTAGGGGCTTGTAGAAGTCAGGTGATCAGTGGGGTTTAGCTTAGGTCCACTCCACAGTGGGCTGAGTGTACCCCGCCTCCATCCTGTGGTTATTTCCACAATTCTAGAATGATTAATTCAAATAATCATATTGAGTAAATGACAGAATTCCCAGCAGTTCTTATATGTTAGTGGCATCAGAATTGCTAGGAGAGCTTGTTCAAACACAGATTATTGTGTTTCTGATTCTATAGGTCAGGAATAGTATCCAGGAATTGCATTTCTGACAAGTTCTGAAATGATATTGATGTTGTTGGTATAGGTGTCAGTCTTTGAGGAAGACTTATTTGAGCTATGGAACTAATTAAATATTTCACTTTTGTGTTAATTGCTTGCCATAAGTATGTGAGACTACAGAGATGCTATTTGGAGCATAAGTGATAAGATTATTTGAGTCCTATATCTGTACATGCGAGAGTGAAAATATCAATTTCACTCAAAACTCTACATTATGTTTTTTATTCTACCCCCATATTTTATGTTTTTTGATGTTACAGTTTAAATATTTTTATATTGTGTATCTATTAACAAATTATTTTAGGTATAGTTATTTTAATAGTTTTGTCTATTAACCTTTATTCTAGAGATATAAGTAATTTATTTATCACTATTACAGTATTAGGGTATTCTGAATTTGAATAATCATTTTGCCAGTGAGTTGTATACTTTCATGTGTTTTTATGTTACTAATTATTATCCTTTAATTTCAGCTTGAATAATTCCCTGTGGCATTTCTTGTAAAGTAGGTCTGTTGGTGATGAACTCTCTCAATTTTTGTTTATCTGGAAAATTCTTTATTGTTCCTTCATTCTACAGGATAACTCTGCCAGGTAAAGGATTAGCTTTTTGTTTTTTCTCTTCTCCTTCTGAAATTCCTATAATATAAATGTTAGTTATTTGAATGGTGCTGCATACACTCCATAAGACTTCTTTATTCCTTTTCATTGTTCTTTTGTTTTTTCCCTCTAACTGGATATTTTCACGTTCCCTGTCTTTTACTTCACAGATTCTTTCTTCTGCTTGATCTAATCTGCTGGTGGTGCTCCCTGTTGCATTTTAAAAATTTCGTTTTCTGTATTCTTTAACTCTAAAATTTTTGTTTGGTGCTTTTCATTTCTCTCTGTTGATTTTATAGCTTTGCTTGTATATTGTTTTCTTAATTTAATTAAGTTGTCTGTCAGTGTTTTCTTGCAGCTTGTTGAGTTTCCTTATAGTAATTTTGAATTATTTGTCATGTACCACATAGATTTCCATTTCTTTGGAGTCAGTTGTTAAAATATTATTGTGTTCTCTTGGAAGTGACATGTTTCTTTGTTTTTTTTATGTTTAGATATATTTAGATACATAAATAATTACTATAGTGTTACAATTACCTATAGTATTCACTACAGTAACGTATTTATGGGTTTATAGCTTAGGGGCAATAGACTGTACCATATTGCCTAGTTTATAGTAGATTATGTCATCTAGGTTTGTGTAAGTACACTTTATGATATTTGAATAACAACAAAATCACCTAGTGATGCATTTCCCAGAAAATATTCTCATGTTAAGTGACACATGACTGTAATAGAAAAAGAAGAGATAGAGAAACACTTTCTAATTTCTATGAGACCAAATTTTTCTCATGCCAAAATCGAATATATCACACACATAAAACTACAGGTCACAGATCCTTATAGACATATATACCAAACTACACTAGCAAACTGAATCTAACTGATTCTGAAAGGATTGTTTATCATGACCAGATGAATCTTTCCAAGAAAAGGGTGTTTCAATGTAAGAAAATCAATTAGCATAATATATGTCACATTAATAGAACACATAAAAATCACCACATGATTATCTCAGTTGATTCATAATATTTTTTTATTTTAGATTTTTTTCTTTTTTTCTTGATAATTGTATTAGTCTGTTTTCATGCTACTAATAAAGACATACCCAATACTGGGAAAAAAAAGAGGTTTAATTGTACTTACAGTTCCACATGGCTGGGAAGGCCTCAGAATCATGGTTGGAGGCAAAAGGCACTTCTTACATGGTGGCGACAAGAGAAAATGAGGAAGAAGCAAAAGCAAAAACCTCTGATAAACCCATCAGATATAATGAGATGTATTCACTATCAAGAAAATAGCATGGAAAAGACTGGGCCCCATGATTTCATTACCTCCCCCTAGGTCCCTCCTACAACACATGAGAATTCTGAGAGACACAATTCAAGTTGAGATTTGATTGGGGACACAGCCAAACCGTATCAGTAATGTTCTTTGATGTACAAAGTTTCTAATTGTTTTATTTATTTTATTTATTTGTTTATTTATTTTTTATGGAACGCTTCACGAATTTGCGTGTCATCCTTGCGCAGGGGCCATGCTAATCTTCTCTGTATCGTTCCAATTTTAGTATATGTGCTGCCGAAGTGAGCACAAAGTTTCTAATTTAAAATAACATTCAATTTATCTATTTTTTCTTCTGCTTTTTTTTTTGTACCGTTTATAAGAATTGACTGCCAAATCCAATGTCATGACAATGTATTCCTCTTAAATTTTCTCTTAAGAGTTTTACAGTTTCAGCTCTTACATTTCGGTTCTTGATCCACTTTGAGTTAATTTTTGCATATGGTGTGAGGAAGAAATCAAACTTTATTGTTTTATATGTAGTTATCCAGTTGCCCCAGCACCATTTGTTGAAGAACTATTTTTCAGAAAAAATGCTTAACAAAATTCAGCACACTTTCGTGATAAAAACTACTTAGAACACTAGAAATAGAAGGTAACTTCTTCAACATAATAAAAAGCATTTATGAAGAAAGAACATACAGCTAACTTACCCAGTGGTGAATGACTGAAAGCTTTCCCCCTAAAATCAGGAACAAGATATGGATACCTGCTTTCACCAGTGCTCTTCAAAACTGGAAGTTCCAGCCAGAGAAATAATGCAAGAGAAAGAAATAAAAGGCATTTAAATTGTACAAGAAAAACTAAACTTCTCTATCTGCAGATGACATAATTCTACATAGAAAAGCCAAGAACTACTAAAGCTATGTAAATAATCTAGCAAAATTGCAGGGCACATAATTGACACATAAAATTTAGTTTATTTCTATACACAATGAACAATGTAAAAAGAATCTTAAAAAGTTTTATTTACAATAGCATCCAAAGGAAGAAAAATTACAGTATAAATTTAACCAATGAGGTAGGATACTTGTACACTGAAAACTGTAAAACATTGCTGAAAGAAATGAAATAATATATAAATAAATAGAAAGGCACCCCTTGTTCTATAGTGGAAGACTTACTATTGTTGATGGCAATAATAATCAGAGCTATCTACAAATTTAAGTCAATCTCTGTATAATTTCCAATGGTATTTT
Organism: Alouatta palliata; assembly: GCA_004027835.1. NCBI lineage: Eukaryota > Metazoa > Chordata > Mammalia > Primates > Atelidae > Alouatta > Alouatta palliata. The sequence goes on from PVKV010026998.1 coordinate 5,599, forward strand.
TTACAAAAGTAGAAAAGCTAATTTTCAAATTTACATGTAATTTCAAGAAATCCTAAATAGGATTATTATTGTTACCATCAACAATAGTAAGTCTTCCTCAATATAGAACAAGGAATGCTTTTCTATTTATTTAGATATTCTTTGTATTCTTTCATTTCCTTCAACAGTGTTTTGTAGCATTCAGTGTACAAGTATCCTACCTCATTGGTTAAATTCATACCTGTGCATTTTCTCATTTTGGATGCAATCGAAGACAACATTGAAAAATAACAAAGCTGGAATAATTACACTTAACAATTTAAAAACTTATAACAAAGCTACAGTAATCATGACAGTGTGGTACTGGCATAAAGATAGATATAATGACAAATGGGATAGAATTGAGAGTCTAGAAATAAACCAATATAACTGTGGTCAATTGATAATGGCATGAAGACCATTTAGTGGGGAAAAAATAGTTCTTCAACAAATGGTGCTGGCAACTGGATAACTACATGTAAAACAATAAAGTTTGATTCCTCCTCAGATCATATATAAAAATTAAAATGGATCAAGAATCTAAATATAAGAGCTGAAACTGTAAAACTCTTAAGAGAAAACTTAGGAGGAATACATCGTCATGACATTGGATTTGGCAGTCTATTCTTATAAATGATACAAAGCAACAGAAGGAAAAAAATAGGTAAGTTGAACCTTATTTTAAATTAGAAACTTCGTACATCAAAGAACATTAAGAAAGTAAAGTAAAAAAAAAAAAACAAAAAACAACAACCTAAAATGGAAAAAATATTATAAATTGTATGTCAGATAAGGTCTAGTATATAGAATATCTATAAAGAGCTTTTCTATTACAACAACAAAAATATAAGCAACCTGTTTTAGCCTGCTGGGGCTACCATAACCAAATACCTTAGACTGAGTAATTTATAAACAATGGAAATTTGTTTCTCACAGCTCTTGATTCAAAATTAAGATGCCAGTAGTTTCAGTGTCTGGTGAGGGACCATTTCTCATGGATGGCACCTTTTACATATAGTCACATGGTAGAATCAGCAAGGCAGCTCCCTCAAATCACTTTTCTAAGGTCACTAGTCACATTCATGAGGGCAGTCCTCTCATACTTAATTGTTTCCCAAAATGCTTTCGTTTTTAGTATTATTACATTGGGTATTAGGTTCTAACATGTGAATTTTAGGGGTTTGCTAACATTCAGAACATAATACAACCCAAATAAAAATTATGCAAAGGACTTGAATAGAGACTTCTTTAAAGAAGATGCACAAATGGCTTAGCTGGGAGTGGTGGACTGCACCTGTAGTCTCAACTTCTCAAGAGGCTGAGGTGAAAGGATCACTTAAGCCCAGGAGTTCAAGACTGCAGTTAGCTCTGCTTGTACCACTGCATTCTTCCCTGGGCATCAGAGCAGGACCCTGTACTTTTTTTTTTTTTTTAAAGAGGATATACAAATGGTGAGTAAGAACATGAAAATGTGTTTATTATATATAACAGAATATAATAGAATATAATATGTTATTATATCATAACAGGATATAACATAATAATAATGACAGAAGATTATACAGATACTATATACCACAATTTGTTTATTCATTCTTTTTGATAGACGTTTTGGTTGCTTCCACTGTTGGCTTCTGTGACTAGTACTGCTATAAACTGAATATGAACATATTATTATTACATAATAACAGACTAGGAATGGATTACTGATATATATGTGGCAATATCGATGAACCTTGAAAATATCATATTACGTGAAAGAAACCAGGCACGAAAGATCACATATTATAAAAATGATAAGTAGATGGAATAATTTTATCTAAATATGTGTAATAATTTTTATATTTTATATTTATTATCTATTCTAATATTCAGTTGGATTGCTGTAATGTAACATTCAGTACATTTAAGGTACTGCTTTTAAGACATAATAATGCTTGCCTTGGACTGAAGGAACTGAGTGAATAGCAGAGAGAATTAGAAGATTTGTACTAACCTTTTCTAAAACCAGGCAGGAACCCTAGAGAATTGTCGTCAGGCTTTCCCCAGTTGTTTTCTATTGGCACGAACCAACAATGTTTATTAAAACAAGCATATCTGATTGTACCTTGACAATCCATATACATTATCCTTTATCAGCTCCAAAGAATCATGTGCAATTTTTGCTGCTTGTAGTTTATTCTCTAATTCACTAGTTATATCCTTTTTCATAGATATATAAGCATATCAGGAAACTTAACTGTCATGTGAGAAATTACCTTAATACAATGGTAGTCTTCAAGCTACTCCAGAGATGCTCACAGACTAAATTAAGATGCTTGATGAGATGCTATCAATTTTATGTGTACTTTTGGCTAAAATGTGTGTCAACCTGGGTGGTTAGCATAAGATGTCAGAAATGTTGAGTCCTCAATATGTCGAATGTATTATTATATCATAAATATTAGGTGTCTTTTGGTACTTCAGTCCCTATTTCTTTATCTATGGTCCCTGTCCCACAAATTAATGTCTGGCTTATCTATGTTAATTCATGTAAGGACTTCTGACTATGTCTTAGAAGCCACTTGCTTATTCATTATTATACCTATACATTTGGTGAGTTTCACCTCTGTCTTACAAACAACTAACTTACTCATTGTCTATGTTTACCATGGATTTTAAGTTTTATTCATCCTATTTTTTCCTGTATTCCATAACAAAATGAAATATTCCCAGTTAATGCATAAAACACACATTACAATAATTAATGGAAAATGTCATTTAAATGTGATTAACTATGTCTAAAGCATTACATGTATTATTCTTGTAATAGAACTTCAGGATTTTATCTGATGAATACAAATGATATCACATTAAATAGTGATAAACTGCAATTTAATGGCCAATGCTCTTGCCTCCCTAATACAAGACCTTGTCCTATCCAAATTTTCTGACAGATAATTTGGACAGTCCTCACAGTTCCTCGGGTACACTCACAAATAGTCTGCTTCATCTGAGCACTGTGGTTCTCTCGTGGATAAAATGTACTCGTGTTTCAGGCATGGGACACAATTACTCTCTAGAAGGTGTATGAGCCACCAACACAAATACTTATATTGTATTGCCGTTTAGCATTTGTTTTAAATTCTCTTCGTCTATCTCTCTGAGGTTCTTAGATATGAATCCATTGTGGAAGCTAGGTAAAACCATATTTCAATTATTCCGAGTTATTCTAAGAATAGTATAGTATCTGAGGTAGCCTTATTAGATCAAGCCCAATCTTGAAGCTTCCTTAAGAATCACCTTTTAATGACACCATCACTTTGTTCCAATGGGCATCTTGTGGTTTTACTCCACTGATTCATTAGGAATAATTTTTTAATTGTGTAAATGGCTGGCTTTGGCTGAGACATCCCACATGCACACATATATCACATAATAATTATTCCAAATATTTGTAACTACCTTAAGTGATAGGTAATGTGACAGCTGAGAACCTGTTTTTCCACGGGGATAAAGAAACTTACCCAAGTATTATAGTCACTGCTAGGCCTGTCATGCTCTCTCTTAATTCTTGTTTTACTGAAGGTGACTGCATATGTGCTTATACTGTCTCAAAGTGACTGAGGACAGGAGATGCTGGTACTAACATATAACTTCCAAACAATAAAGCAACATGGCACTAGTGGAGAAACAAATTGTTTCTGGAACCTGATAGTTAGCTCCAGGTGATGGGGCTTGTACCATTCTGTCAGGCTGATTGTTGTAGTACAGGTTGACATTAAGTTGGTGAGCAAAAATTGGACAGATGATCAATCCAATGTTGGTTTCAAGGAGACTCCTTCATGTCTTCGATGATCCTTGACAGCAAGGAAGGGGAAATTTTTATAAGACCTTATAAATATCACAGTTTCTATCCTTTCGCCACAGATGTTATTCTGTTGGCTGTTAGAAATTTTGTACCCAAAGACTGTTTATCTGACTAACAGAAGTTTTAGAATTAACAAAAGGAACTCTAAATAGTAGCCTTCTCATAAAGACCTATCTACTTGGGCATAGCAGTTTGGAACCTAAAAAATGGTCTATTTCCTTTAACAAAAATTTTGGACCAAGAGGCAACATTTAATGAGATCCCTGGAACTCAAAGTCAATGGCATAGTTCAGAACAATCAAATTAAATATGGTTTGAGGTTTTGCAATAAAATCTCATATGATCTTAAGCAAAAAATGAAACTCCCTTCCCAAAGTCTAGGAAAGAACGTAAACTGATGATACTAAAAAATAGGTTAAACCAAACCAGAGGAAACAGACAGTAGGGTGGGAGGTTCTGCCAACACACGATGGACTGAAACAGATAGTCACATACATTATTATTTTCCAAAACATCCTCTCTCCTGGAAGCCAATGTTACCACTTGGCCTGCCAAAGGCCATGTGACCAGCCATTAATAACAAACTCAGATCCACCATATCCTATACAGTCTTAACCCTTGAATTTCACAATAGTACCATTTAAAGATGAGTTGGTATATTTGTTGAAGAAATTTGAAGATCTGCAGTAGCCTAGAAGAAGTTGTTTCAAGGGACACAGTTCTTTCAGAAGTTATGTTGTCTGCTTTCAGAAAGACCTGAGACTCTCATGTTTTATGTTCAACAATTCAGGGAAGACATTTACCATTTCATTGTGAGTATTGTAGCTCAAAGGTACTTCCATGATAAGAAATGTGGCTGAATATTAACTTTCTCATATCAGAAGATGACAGTTAAAAATTTGTCTTGCATTTTAAACCAATCACAACCATTTATAAGAAATTATTTTCTGCACTTAAATATTCCTCAACCAATTTTTTTAAAAGAGGCATTTTAAGTAAACATGTGAAATAACAATTTTATTAAGTACTAAAATGGTAGTTTTTCCTCTCTAGGTAAACATTGCACTTGAAATTTTAATCGATGTCTTAATTTAATCCTACAAGTAACTCTGCTCTGCAACTATAGAAAGTTGAAAAAATAAAGCCCCAGAGGGGCTAAATAATGATTCCATTTAGTATGGGGGCTTGGTTTATGTAAGTAATGTCTCCTTTTCCAGCAATACCCACAATATTCCCAGGGAAAATACCAAATTTTCTTTGAAACTGAAATATGCATTTCTTAGTGAACTTCTATTTCAATTTTTTTATTATGGTAAAATTCACATAACATAAAATTTACCATCTTAAGCATTTTAAAGTCCAATAACATTAAGTATTTTTACATTGTTGTACAGTCATCACCACTATCTCTCTCCAGAACTGTTTTCATCTTGTAAACTGTAACTGTGTACTAGTTAAACAATAATTCCTCATTCTCTCCTCCCTTCAGCCCATTACAACCACCATTCTACTTTCCATTTCTATGTATTTGACTATTCTAGATGACATGGTTTGGCATTGTATCCCCACCAAATCTCATCCTGAATGGTAATCTTCATGTGTTGAGGGAGGCACTTGGTGAGAGTGATTGGATCATGGGTGTGGTTTCCCCGAGTCTGTTCTCATGATAGTGAGGGAGTTTCATGAGAGCTGATGGGTTTAAAGTGTGACACTTCCTCGTGTTCTTTCTCTCTCTCTTTCCTGCTGCCTTGTGAAGAGGATGCTTGCTTCCCCTTTGCCTTCTGTCGTGATTGTAAATTTCCTGAGACCTCCCCAGCCTGCAGAACTGTAAGTGAATTAAATCTCTATCACTGATAAATTACCCAGTCTCAATCTTTACAGCAGTATGAAAGCAAGCTAATACAGAAAATTGGTGCTGGGATAGTGGTGTCCTGCTATAAAGACAACCTGAAAACGACTTTGGAACTTGATGATGGGCAGAGGCTGGAACAGTTAGAAGACTCAGAAGACATGAAGATGTGGGAAAGTTTGGAACTTCCTAGAGATTTGTTAAATGGTTTTTACCAAAATGCTGATAGTAATATGGACAACGATGTCCAGGCTGAGGTGGTCTCAGATGGAGACGAAAAACTTATTGGGAACTGGTGTAAATGTCACTCATACTATGTGTTAGCAAAGAAACTGGCAACGTTTTGCCATGCCCTAGAGATCTGTGGAACTTTGAATTAAAGGGAGAAGATTTAGGATATCTGGCAGAAGAAACTTCTAAGCAACAAAGCATTCAGGAGGTATCCTGGCTTATTGTAACGTCATTCAGTTATATGCAATTACAAAGATGGTTTGAAATGGGAACTTATATTTAGAAGGGAAGCAGAGCATAAAGGTTTAAAAAATTTGCATCCTGACCATGTGGTAGAAAAGAAAAATGCATTTTCTGGGGAGTAATTTAAGCAAGGTCAGAAATTTACTTAAGTAATAAGGAGCCAAAGGTTAATAGCCAAGACAATAGTGAAAATGTCTCCAGGGTACGTCAGAGATCTTTGCAGCAGCCCCTCTCATCACAGGCCCAAAGGCCTAAGAAAGATGAATGGTTTCATGGGCCAGACCCAGGGTCCTGCTGCTCTGTACAGCCTCAGGACTTGCTACCCTGTGTCCCAGCTGCTCCATATCAATACAAACTACTACCATTCAAAAGATGAATGAATCCAGGAGTTTTTTTGAAAAAATAATTAATAAGATAGATAGGCCTCTAGCTAGACTAATGAAGAAGAGAGAGGATCCAAGTAAAAACAATTAGTAGTGATGAAGGCAATATTACGAATGACTTTACAGAAATAAAGATAACCATCAGAAACTACTGTGAACACTTCTATGCATACAAACTAGAAAACCTAGAAGAGATGGATAAATTCCTGAACACATACACTGTCCCAAGACTGAACCAGAAAAAAACTGATTTTCTGAACAGACCTCGAATCAGTAGTAGATAGCCTACCAACCAAAAAATGTCCAGTACCTGATGGATTAATAGCCAAATTCTATTGGATGTACAAAAGAGAGTTGCTACCATTCCTACAGAAACAATTCCAAAAAAATTGAAGAGAAGGGACTCCTCCCCAATTCATTCTGAGGCCAGTATCATTCTGATACCAAAACCTGTCAGAGACAGAACAAAAAAAACTACAGAGTCAATATCCCTGATGAACGTAGATGGGAAAAACCTCAATAAAATACTTGCAAACCCAAACCAGAAACACATCAAAATTTAATTCACCACAGTCAAGTAGGCTTCATCCCTTGGATGCAACATACACCAATACATAAATGTGATTATTCACATAAACAGAACTAAAGACAAAACCCACATGATTAGCTCAATAAATGCACAAAAGGCTTTCAATAAAATTCAACATCAATTCATGTTAAAAACTCTCAGTAAACTAGCTACTGAAGGAGTATATCTCAAAATAATAAGAGCCATCTATGACAGACCTGCAGCCAACATTATACTGAATGGGCAAAATCTGGAACCTTTCCCCTTGAAATCTAGCACAAGACAAGGAGGCCCTCTCTCACCACTCATATTCAACATAATATTGGAAGACCCAGTCAGAGCAGTCAGGCAAGAGAAAGAAATAAAGGGCATCCAAATAGGAAGAGAGGAAGTCAAACTATCTGTTTGAAGTCAACCTGATTCTATATCTAGAAAACCCCACAGTCTCAGTCTAAAAGCTCCTTCATCTGATAGACAACTTCAGCAAAGTTTCAGGATACAAAAGCAATGTACAAAAATCACTAGAATTCCTATACACCAACAACAGCCACACTGAGAGCCAAATCAGAAATTAGATCCCATTCACAATTGCCACAAAAGAATAAAATACCTAGGAAAACAGCTAACCTAAAAGGTGAAAGATCTCTACAATGAGAATTACAAAACACTACTCAAAGAAATCAGAGATGACACAAACAAATAGAAAAACATACCATGCTCATGGATAGGAAGAATCAACATCATTAAAATGACCATAATGACCCAATCAATTTACAGATTCAATGATATTTTTGTTATTAAAATTAAATTAAATGATATTCCTATTATTTATCATTTAAAATGGCCATAATGATCCAAGAAATTTACAGATTCAATGATATTTCCTACCAATGACATTCTTCACAGAACTAGAAAAAAACTATTTAAAAATTCATATGGAACCAAAAAAGAGCCCAAATAGTCAAGGCAATCCTAAGCAAACAAAGCAAAGCTGAAGGCATTACGTTACCCACTTCAAGCTACATTACAGGTCTATAGAAACCAAAACAACCTGGTACTGGTACAAAAATAGGCACATAGACCAATGAAACAGAATACAGAGTCAGAAATAAGGTTGTACACCTATGATCACCTGATCTTTGACAAAGCTGACAAAAATGAGCAATGGGAAAAAGAATCACTATTCAATAAATGATGCTGAGATAACTGGCTAGCCATATGCAGAAGACTGAAGCTGGACCCCTTCCTTACACTGTATACAAAAATCAACTTAAGATGGAGTAAAGACTTAAATGTAAAACTGAAAACTATAAAAACCCTGGAAGACAACCTAAGAAATACCATCCTGGACATAGGAATGAGCAAAGATTTGAAGACAAAGACCACAAAAGCAATTGCAACAAAAGCAAAAGTTGACAAAAAGGATCTAATTAAACTTAAGAGCTTCTGCACAGCAAGATAAACTATCAACAGAGTAAACAAACAAGATACAGAAGGGGAGAAAATATCTGCAAACTATGCATTTGACAAAGGTTTAATATCCAGCATCTATAAGAAACTTAAATTTACAAGAGAAATTTAATTGTCGGCAAAGGACATGAACAAACACCTTTTTTAAAGAAGACATACGTGAGGCCAATAAGCATATGAAGAAAAGCTCAATATCACTGATCATTAGAGAAATGCAAATCAAAACCACAGTGAGATACCATCTCACCCCAGTAAGAATGGTTATTATTAAAAAGTCAAAAAGTAACAGATGCTGGTGAGGTTGTTGAGAAAAGGGAGCATTTATACACTGTTGGTGGGAGTGTAAATTATTTCAACCATTGTGGAAAGCAGCACGGTGATTCCCCAAAGAGCTAAAAGCAGAACTGCCATTCTACTCAGCAATCCCGTAACTGAGTATATACCCAGAGGAATATAAAACATTCTACCATAAAGACGCATGCATGTGAATGTTCATTGCAGCACTATTCACAATAGCAAAGACAATAAATCAACCTAAATGCTCATCATCAGTGACAGAGTGGATAAAGAAAATTAACCACCATGGAATACTATGCAGCCATAAAAAACAAGATTATGTCTTTTGCAGAAATATGGATGGAGCCGGAAAACTATTCACATCCACCATGGAATACTATGCAGTCATAAAAATCAAAATTACATCCTTTGCAGAAACATGGATGGAGCTGGAGATTTTTATCCTCAGCAAACTAACCCAGGAAGAGAAAACCAAATATCACATAATTTCATATAGAAGTGGGAGATAAACAATGAGAACTTATGAACACAAATAAGGGAATGATAGACACTGAGTTCTATGTAAGAGTGGTAATTGGATGGAGGGAGAAAAGTAGAAAAGATAACTTGGGTACTGGTCTTCATTCCTGGGTGATTTAATAATCTGTACAACAAACCCTCATGATGTGAGTTTGCCTATGTAACAGACCTTCACATGTACCCCCAAACCTAAAATAAAAGTAAAAAAAAAAATAGATACTCAGTTAACTACATTAAGTGTTCACATTTGCAAACAAATCACTACCAGGAAGATTCAGTATATACAACAGATGAAAGAATTAGTATTTCAAAACTCAAAAAATACAGGAATTGGAATAAAAAATTGATGGATAAATTAGTAGATGGGAACAGATAAAATTGATACATTGAAATATTGGTCAATAGACACTGTGTCTGCAATTTTTTCACATTTCTCCAGTTAACTCTTTATTCTGATACAATAATTAATTTATGCTTTCACCACTGTCACCAAATTTTTTACCCATCACAGCCCTGTGCTCATTCTTTAGTTCATAGAAAATGACTACATTAAATGCTCTTCATAATGAAGGAAAACACATTGAAAATTAAAATGTAAACAAAGATGGAAATAGATTTGTAAAATTTATATTAAGCAACGGGCTATTTTTAATGTAAAGAAAATGGTTGGCTGGGCACAGTGGCTCATGCTTGTAATCCCAGCACTTTGGGAGGCCAAGGCGGGCAGACCACCTGAGGTGAGTAGTTTGAGACCAGCCTGGCCAACATGGTGAAACCCCATCTCTACTGAAAATACAAAAATTAGCCAGGTGTGGTGGTGCATGCCTGTTAGTCCCAGCTACTTGGGAGGCTGAGGCAGGAGAATTGCTTGAACCTGGGAGGTGGAGGTCGCAATGAGCCGAGATCACGTTATTGCACTCCAACCTGGGCAACACACCAAAACTCCGTATCAAAAAAAAAAAAAAAAAAAGGAAACATTTAGAGATAAATAAGAAAAAAATAATTTTAATTTTAAAAATAGAAAAAGAACATGATGATTCATATGACTGGCTAAGGGTTAGATGAGATCCTTTTTCATCAGTTGATATACCCAGCTCTGGGCACAGAAGGGACTTGCTTGGCAAGTACAAAGGGAAATTGCTATTCTCTGCAGCTGGCAGGAATGAAAATTGTCTTCCAAACAAGTCATACCAATTTAGATACATATTATCAGAATTTAAAGTTAATTCCACTTTTAGAAATTGATCCAAAAAGTTTGGAACTGATTTTGGCTCTAATTTTATAGGAGAAAGTCAAGATAGAACATAAAACTGAAGACTGAAGTTTGAGTAACAAGAATTTCTAGGGTTGAAGATAAATGAGATAAACCAGTCAAGAGAGAAAAGCGATGTTCAGGGAAGTAGATGGAAACTAGGAAGTGCAATGTCAAGGAAATCAGAGAAAAAAATGTAATTTCAACAGGAAGTCAACCTTTAGAGAATCCATTAACATGATTTTCAAGTGGATGAAATTGACCCATTTAGAAACTGATATTGGAATATTTTCTCAAACTTGTTTGACACTTAATATCATTTTTAGAAGTTGTAAAATGCACCTGGTGCTCACCAATGGTTTAAATGAAGAATACATATACACATTCACTTTTGTCTTTAAAAATTTCATTTTCAAATCAAAACCAAATGCGAAATGGATCTAAAATTTGAATGTCAGGCTCTTAGACAAGGCAATACTGCTTTATTATTTCGCTTAGATAGCCCGTCAAAATACAAACTATTTAAGAAGTTAGCTGCTGCTATAAAGGTCGTCTGGAAAGTCCAGAGAAGGGCCACGTGCTGCTGCTGGGAAAGGAAAATTGTCTTCTGGGCTCGTGAGCTGGTGTATTTGTCTGCTGAGTGGCTTCAGTGGTTTTATCTGCTGCTGAAAGAGCCAGAGAAAAGGGATAAAACAGGACTGTAATCGACACCACAAAGAGCTGGAGGAGAACAGTAGCTAAATGAGTGTTTTGTTTGTGTGCTGCCCCCTCTGGCACATTGTATTGCTGCAGGAATTGTATCGGTTTTTAATCATGATTCAGGTATCAGTGATCCAACCTTGGCATTCATTGGGTTTTTTTTAATACAGCTTGCTAATAACCCAAAAGAGCTAGCACCTGCAACTCCCAAATTACAATTTTCAAAGCATAGCAATATCATGGCATGAAGGGTAAGTGCCTCCCATAATCTTACACATTCATGTAATAGACCCAGAGAAAATGCTAGCTACAACAATTAGAAACTGATTTTTGCTTTCAGTTAGACAATCTCTCTGCAGATTGTCAGCATCCACAGGTTTTGATATATGTTGGGGTCAGCTGCAGATACCAATGAATGACTGTACTGATTCCATTTCAAATCATGAAAACAGGCTGTAGATCTGTCATGGTTTGGATCTTTGAAATTCACATGGGCTCCGAGATTCAACACTGGGCATTGAAAATTCTCTCTTCTTTTTTTTTAAGTCTTTTTTTTTTTTTTTTTGTTCCTGAAAAGCTCAGGGATTAATCTAAAGAATAAATTATAAGGATATTCCATTAAAAATATCAAACTGATTAGCACAGATGACAAAAAGAACAAAACTCAATACTTATGGAAATATAAGGAAGTAGATGTCTTTTCTTTTGTCAGTGAGAAAACTGTCTCGTATCTTCAGGAAGAAAACTGTGCAATAGGAACCAAGTCTGTAATTCCTTATTGAGTCAGCATTGACATTGGTAGGAATTTATTCTAAGGATCTAATAAGTCAAGTGTCTAAATAAGTACTATAAGCTTTAAAACAACCTACATGTTTAACAGTGATGGAATTGTATTCCATTCTTTAAGTGTTGTTGATTTTATGTCCTTTAAAATGTTGTGGGAGCATATTTGATGTGGAGACACGTTGTGTTCTTTTTCTTGCTAACAGTTGAATATGAAAAAAATTGAAGCCCATAGAAAAATGGAATGAATTGCATGTAAAGCACCCATGTAACTACACCTAGTTTCTTTAAACTTTTATTATACTTGCTTTATCACAGATCTATCCATTTATTGCTGTCCACCCATCAATTCATCTTTTTTTTGTAATGCATTTCAAAATTAGATGCAGTTCACTTCCATCTAAATACTTTAGGTTGCATATGAGTAACTGATATCAATATTTTTTATACTTTTCTAGGTAAAATTCATATAAGTAAAATGCACAAATCTTAAGTGGACCATTAAATGAATTTTGACAAATGCCTACACCTGTATAATGCAAACCCCTGTCAATGTCAAATGTTACAATCACCTAGACAGTTCCATTGCCTCTTTCTCACTTTCTGCCTTGTCCTGCCACAGCAAACACTCTTCCAATTTTTTCTATCATAGATAAGCTTTGCCTGCTCTAGAACTGCATATTAATAAACTCATACAATGTGCGCTCAACAGTTAAGCTTTTTTCACTCAGCATTATTTTTCGAGATTTGCCCATATTGTTTGTGTATATGTGGCTTATTCCTTTGTGTTGCTGAAATTTACTCCAGCATATAAAAACACTACATTTTATCCAGTCTCCTGTTGAGGGACACCTGGGCTAGGAAAGGTGTAATGTGCAACATGTAATGTGTTCTTAAATCATCAACATTACAACAGGAAATCCCCTTGGTGGTAGAGTTTGGAGACCAACTTTGCTACTTACATGCTTTCTAGGTCTTCTGCAATTAACCTTCAATAATTAACAAATAATTTACCCCTTTGAATTACTAGACTGCATGTGATATACTGTAAGGAGCTGATAAAAGACAACATTGAGCTATAACTTGAGTCTCTTTCCCTGAAATCATTGGGAAGAACAAAAATGCTTGGCTGGAAGAGCTACCACAGATGACTGTCTCCCCACAGAAGCCTGTAAAGTCACCAAAGTGCTGTCTGTGGAAAAACATCTTGTGAAAAACTCTTTTCTAAACAAAGACTCAGACTGGAGTCCTGTGCCTGGATTAGAAAGCCACCTCATAAAATCTCCCAGTTATTTTTTCTCTTTTTTACAAAGATGGTGAATTGACCTTTTCTTGTTTCCTAGGGAGAACAGGATGAAAAAAAGAAATAAAGTATTTTACGAAAGACAATTAAGAATAAACAGTGTAGAGGGGGAGGGGGAAATCTAAGCTTATATGAAAGGGTAAAAAATGCCAACTAAGTGCATTACCTCATCTCATTAAACCCATGCAACAGGCACACGGTAAGTTTCCATTTCGCTGACAAAGTGGGAGTAGTCAAGTGATGTGACTTGGCAAAAATCACAAAAAGTGTTAGCGTATTACTTGTGAACCATAAGTCTTGTGCCTTTATTCATAAAGCAAAATTCTTGTGCCTTTATTTGTAAATCAAAATTCTCCCTGATTTATCTGAAGATCCTCAAATGTGCCATTACATTTACAACATTTTTTAAAAGTTATATCTTAATTTGAGGCATTGTGACTTTTGTTTGTCATTGAAGCCAAAAGGCAAAACAGGGATCATTTGCAATGAACACCTAATTACCTTGGTGGTCTTCAGGTGGATTCTGAGAAGCTCAAGCCTTCCTGAGGGACTGGCACAGCAGAGTTGGAAAATGGGATTGGAGGCTGAGGAGCCAGCCCTGATTTTTCTCTGTCCACTCTTACTCAGAAGGGGAATGATTCAAGAGCACAGGATTACTGATAGGGAAGGAACAGAATCTAGACTTTCTCACTTTTGATTTGGAAGTCAAGCCATAGGATGAGGCTTAGTTAGGACCACAGCGAGGACTCTTGGACACTGTGGTTCCGTGGTGCCCTAGGCCTCCTTCTGCACTTATCCCCTTTTATGCAAAAGGAGCCAGAATGAGGCCTTTGGCCAATCCGCTGTGTGAGGGCCTCAGAGAGCAGGCCTGAGCCACAGGAAGACCAAGGGATCCTGCAGTTGCCTGGATTACTTTTCCAAGAAGGCCTGAGAGAAGGATCACTTGGCAGAATAGTAGGCAGAGCCCTGGATGTGGAATCAGAAGATGGCTTTCAACCCCAGCCCAACCCAAGGGGTTAGGGGTTAACTCTTTAAGGTTCAGTTTTCCAATATAGGTTGATAGTATACCAAAGAAAATACTTTATTATGTTAAAGCACTTGCTGCAGATCCCAGTCTTAACATCCTCAGTTAGAAAGGTTTACTCAGATTTTTCTTAAGCACTCTTTTACTTAACACTTTGTGTTAGGCATTGATGACTGCCTAAAGACAAATAATTTAATGATTGAAAACTTAGGCTTTAGAGTCCAACTATCTCAGTCTGACTTCCAGCTCCACTTCTGGTAAGTGGAGAGAGACTGGAAAGTTATTCAACCTGTCTCTGCTTAGTTTTCTCATCTGTTAAATAAGTACCTTTCTCAAGATATTATAAGTCTTACATGAGTTAATATTTGTAAATGACTTACAATAGCTCCTGGCCCATGAAAGTGCAATCTATTTTGCTATTATTAATGTTATTAGCCATGATACCTGCTTTGAAGACAGGAATGATTATAGAGATGAGAATAACAATATATTTAGTTGTTATTCTGATAAAGGTATTGGTCCAAAGGATACAGTAGTCAACTTATGTGTGAGCCAGAAAGTTTATAATAACTTACCTGAAATCAGAAGTAATCAACCAATCAAGAATAGTTACGGATCACCGCCTCCCTCCCTGCCAAAGAAATGAAAAGAAGCTATTAATCTGTCCAGGCATTTCAGGTCTGGGCTGGTGCAGCACCCTGTTATGGAATAGGATCTGCTAGGGCCCCAGAGCTCCTAAGTGGATCCCTTCAACTCCATCAACCACCATAACTAGCATGGGTGAAGCGGGGAGCAATCCCAGGGAGAGAGCTGTGAGCCCCTCATGGTGGCTTCCTTGGGGGTCAACTACTCAGCTCAGGCCTGCTGTCTGTATAACCCTCTCTCTTCTCAGAATTACAACAGTCTCTGCTGGCCTCTCCTATTGGACCTCCCCTTTCTTTTCCCAGATTCATTTCTCCAGGGGCAGAGATTAGAAAGAATAAAAGAATTGCACAAGATTAGAAAGAATAAAAGAATTGCACAACTCTTTCCCTTTCTGCCTTTGCTAAAATTATCCTGATGCACTGGCCACAAAATACCAGTCACTTAAGAAGAGGAGTCTGCCAGGAGTGTGTTGGGAGAGAAGATAAACACGAGGACCAGTTGGAGAAGGCAAGGCAAAATTAAGAAGGCAAACCAGAGTCAGAAACCACCTGTCAGCACCACACTGTCTAACAGCTGGCAGGATGTGGACACCTGAAAGTGAAGCCAAAAAAGGGAACCGGCAGAGGTAATTATTTCTAGGGTAATTTTTTTTTTTTTAAATAGAGTCATCTTTTAAAAAAAATGAAATCAGGCTGCATTCACAGTTATCCTATTGGATTTCTTAAAGGTACAATTAGCTGGGTTTGACTATATATACATACATATATATATATACACACATACATATATATACACACATACATATATATACACATATATATGTGCACTCAGTAATAAAATATATATATTTATATATCATATACATATATATTTAAGTAAATACATATATTTTACTATTTAGTTTTATTAAGAAAGTTATAGACTCCCAAGAAATCATTAAAAACACACAGTACTAGTCTTACAAGGGACAGGAAATTCTCAGTTTATTCTCCCTAAATGGAGTTAACCATTATGGAGAGACAGTCCAGAGAATGAAGCCTATAGAAGCACCATGAGATTGAGTCAAGCAGCAGGGTGAGGGGGTGGGCAGTCTGGAGGCAGGACGACAGACCCCATGTGGCATCAGGATCCAGTTTCATCCCTTTCCTGACCCAGGTGGATACCCAGAGCTCATTCTCCTTAGTCCTCACTTGCAGGTGCAGAAGGTTTCCTTTCCAGACTCCATTGCCTTTCTCAACGTCAAGGCCGCAATATCTTTTTAAGAAAGCCTTATGTCTTGGCCCACTGAAGAGAGGGAAGTTCTCATTGAGAACACTTGGAAGAGGACTGTCTTGGTTCACAGACAGTTATTCCTCCTGAATAATCAACAAGTGATAAGTGGGCGTTTATTTTTGCGTGATAACCAGGAGAGCAATCTAAGTCCTCTTCAAGAGATGTGTACAGAGCTGTCTTAAAGGTAGTGAACCCTGCAATTATTGGCTCAGCTTAGAATGGACTGCCATCTCTCTGGCAGAGGCTGGACCAGCTCCTGACTCCTTCACATCTGGTTCCTTCAGGTGTGGTTCCCTTTCATGGGGGTCCACTGGGTTCCTCCCAGGTCATGTGCCCTCCCCATCCCAGGCCTAGCTTCCCTTATGGGGAGAAGGTGGTCTGGTTTTTCACTGAATCCCCTTTTAGGATAATATTAGTATCATAAACTCTACCTTGATTCCATCAGGACCTAGTACTTTTTACTCTCAAAGTCTATGTTGACAATGTTCTTTTCAGAAGTTATTAATTTATTTGCCATTTGTCGGGCTGGCTGGCTGACTGACATTGGTGCTGGATCTTCATTTCTGTTCCCAGCTCCATGCTTACATTTCCCCCATAGGATCCCAGATGTATCATAACATGGACTGTCTTTGGCCTTTTTCTCACAGCTCAACCTGCATGTTGAGATCTGGAGACCCTCCAGCAAGAACCTGAGAAAAATAACATTTCATTTCAAGTTCAGGCACAACCTCCCTAGTAGATAGCTCCTGGGGACAGACAACTATTTTACATTCAATCAGATCTTGTATGTTCGAAATGCAATTTCTTCCAAATCAGAAGAAGATGCTTTCAAATATTGAATTTCCTTCTATTAGGTAAGCATCATCTACTTTAGCCCTGGACCCAGGGCCTCATCATAACATACCCAAGCATTCTGGCTTCTACCTCTGTTACTAAAGTCAGTTCTTTTGCTTTTCATTATTTCTGACATAAAGGAATTAAGACAGTTTCTCTTCTCTTCAGATTCCCAAGAACCACTGCCACGGCCTTCCAAGATTTCAGTAGATTCAATATTTTAGCGTTTAGCGAATATAAGAAGTGGAGGGTGAAATGAAAGGGAGAACAAAGAGAAAACAAAGACTTTATTCCTGCTCCCAAGCCATAGCCTCTCTCTTTCCCCTCATCCTGCTGTTTCTCAGCCTGATTTTCCTCAATAATTCTCTTCATGTGGACAATTAGGAGTTTTACCGGTTCCTTCTTTATGACCATGTGAAAATCAAGTTCTAATTAGCATAAGGAGGGGGCCTGGTCCCTGCTCAGGTCTCAAGACACCAAACCATGACTTTTTCAGTTCCTCAGATTTTAGGGCCTATAGGAACTCTTCAAAGCCCAGCTTCATTACATCATCTTTCACTTCTGGAGAATATTTTTGAAGGAATTGATCACCAAAGGTGATTCTGGTGGAGGTTGGTGGCAGGGAAGAGTTCTTCCCCAGCCCTTTGCTCTAACTGCCCTGAGTGTGGCTGGAGGTCTCAAGTCAGGAAGAGTTCTGAAGCCCAAATTTGATTTTGTCCAGTTCAGGGGATATTTTGAAATAGAGTGGTCATGATCAGCTAAGTCATTTGGGAAACATTTTCTGAAATTTTAGCTTGGGATTAAATGGTAGGGGGAGATCCTGATCTCTAATGAGTTGAATGGAAATACGATTTTCCAAGAGAAGTGAGAAAACTTCTTTAGCACATGAGGACTGAAATAAATGTCCTAAATCTCTTCTACAGACTAGCAGATGCTCCTCTGGCTGAAAGACCCCAAAATGCTAAGTTCCTGGCCATGGCTGGACAAAGGCTGGCCATCTCCCATTTGCCTCCACCTCCTTTCTTGTTAAATGACTGCCGGCTGCAGACTGGTTTCAACTGGTCTCCAGAGGATGCACAGTTCCTGGAATATTCCCTACATTTCCCCTTTTACCATGTGGGACCTAACTATAATGTATTAGAATGGTAGATCTACATCCCAAAGCAGACATGAGTCATTTGTCACCATATGTCTCATACGCATAATATGCATATGTTTCATGCCCTTCATTAATATTCATATTTCCCAATATCCTCTTGAATATGTATGTTCTGCCTTTCCATTTAGCATAAATACTTACTTCTTCTTTCTCTCATTTGAAATGTGGATTTATGTTCTAGGTTGGAGGCTTGCTTTCCACCTGCAGGACATAACCCCCTTAGAAATAAAGTTCTCCTTTGCATTTACTGGCATTGTGACTCTTTTTAGTTACCTACATACCTCATTTCATTGTCAGCCCAATCTGAGCATGGCATAACACATCCTATTTTTAAACCTGTGATGCTAATTTAAGATGCATTCATTTATTCAGTTAACAGAAAAGCCTAAATTCAAGTGAGGGCACCACTTTCAGTGCAATAAAACAGTGCTTGACATTCCCTTCTAAAACAACGAATTTGAATGCATTGCCTAAGCAAACCTTTTAAAGTTTCATATGTTGTAAATTAGGAAACCAGTGAAACATAAGACCATAAAAGCATCCCAAGAACTTTAGAATGAAAAATAATCTTATATAGAAAGAAACAGAATCCTAAAATGAGAATGTTAGACTGAAGTCATACATTCACCAATTTCATAGTTGTCAAAACTCTAGAACTCATACTGACTTTTATTTTTTCCTCTTTAAGTGATGAAATATTTCAAACACAAGAGTAGAGAAGAACATATTCAACATTCTTCACATAAAGTGTTGTCCTATTTTAGTAAAAACCTTTCAGCCTGAATTTTAGGACCCTGTATACCACTCCACTGATCCTATTTTCTTTCTTCCTCTTCAGAGTTAGCATTCTTCTCGGTTTCCTGCTCATCATTTCCTGACATGTTTTCCTGCTTTGACATAATATTTAATTATCCCTAAATGTATATACAATGTTTTCATGATTTTTAACTTTTTCCGTTTGTAGTTTTCATCTCTACATTTCACGTAATGTTGAAATTCCATGTAACAAAGAATATAAAAATATCCTGATAATGTCACCAATTTTTTTTTAATGACATAGAAATCACATCACTTTTATTTCCTGGGTTGAGTTACTAAGTACTTAGGATATGAGACCCCGAAATATGATATTTCCAGAAAATGAATATGCACATCGACATTTTAAAGATAAATGGAGAAGCCCATGAAGCAGTCAGAAGAAACAGGAGAACAGAAGAAAGATTAAGGAACGTGATATTGTCACAGAGGATCATCAAAGTGTTGAAGTGGTTAACAGTGTCAACAGTGACAGGCGTTGTTTTAGAAGGTATTATGGGAATGATCAGTTTTCATGTAGGAAGGAATGAGGGAATTGAAGAATTTCTTCTACCACAAGACAGAAAAGCATTCAATCTTTTTCTCTGCCCACAGTCCCTAATGCACACAATAAAGTTCTTTCACTTAGAGAAACTTAAGTGACAGCGCCCAGAATAAAAGAATTTCAGACTTTATAAACTACACATGAATAGTCTCTGTGAAACAGTTCAGAGTACAGTTTCTTCTTATCTGTTAATATTTCCACCTATAAGAATATCACTTCAAAAAGCATTGTTTATCAAAACTAAATCCTGTACAAATCCTTACCCACTATGTTTTGTTGCCTTCTCCAGAAGAAACTTGAGAGTTGGGGTTTGGATTCAGTTGGAATTCCATCATCAGCACTTCACTGGGCAACATTGGGCATGTTATTTAACCACTATGAGCTTCAGCTTCCTCTCTCTTAAGTGGAAATAATAGGTTTGTTTTGAGGATAAGTCAGTTAATACATGCAGTAAGTGCTTAACGGGTTGCAGTAATGCTAAGGCTCTAGCAGATATTTTAAAATGCCATTGCTTTTCTTTTTGTTACCTCTTCCTCTCTATATCTGTATCCAACTCTTTTATGTTTGCGAGTACTGTGTAACTTATGGCTTTGGTTTGCATGTACTTATTTGTAACTGCTATTCATATAAACAGTGTGATTGTCTCCTTGATAAAATCGAGCTCCTGCCCTCCTCAGAACTTTTTTTTTTTTTTTTACTCTCAGCACTTGTATGGCATCTCACTCTTAGTATGTGACAAATAATAGACTGAAGAACAAAATCATGATAATCTTGACAGATGAAGAAAATGTATATGATGAAATTCAATGTTCATGATTTAAGAAACACACATGTTCTTAGCAAACTAGGTTAGAACAGAATCTTGATAATCTGAAAAAGAAAATCTACAAAAACCCCAAAACAACAGAACATCAGCAAATGTCATACTTTGTGATAAAAATGAAATTATTCCCTTTGAAACTGGACAAAAGGCAAATATGTTATCTTTTCTAATCAGAATTTTGCTCAAGTTCATAGTTAAATTGTCAATATAATAAGGCAAGAAAAAAGACATTAAGGGTATAAAATTTGGAAATAAAGAAACAAAAGTAAACTTCTAGTATATGCAGTCAATATGACTACATGTAAAAATTAAAATAATTCAGAGATAAATCATAAGAATTAGAGTGTTCTGCAAGATTGCTGTGTACAAAATTATTTAAAGGCCCAGTTCATTTCCCTATATTGAAAACAGTTAGAAAATAAAATTTAACAAATGCTTTTATGAAAACATCACAACATCATATGCCTAGGAATAAATCTAACTAAAGTTGTGCTAGGCCTCTATCCAGAAAGCCACAAATATTAAGAGAAATTAAAGAAAACTTAAACCTAAATTGTGTGTAATAAAATATGGTGGATTAGAATATTCTGTCTTGTATTAATTCTCCACAAAATGATGCAATTAAAACTCTTATAGGCTTATATCTTTTATATTTTGACATATTAATTCTTTTTTTTTTTTTTTTTTTTTGAGACGGAGTTTAGCTCTTGTTACCCAGGCTGGAGTGCAATGGCGCGATCTCGGCTCACTGCAACCTCCGCCTCCTGGGTTCAAGCAATTCTCCTGCCTCAGCCTCCCGAGTAGCTGGGACTACAGGCACGTGCCACCATGCCCAGCTAATTTTTGTATTTTTAGTAGAGACGGGGGT
>PVKV010026999.1:0-27081 GCA_004027835.1 Alouatta palliata
TTAGTGGAATGTTGTAGCCAAAGTTAGATCTAAAGTTGGAAGCTTCTTCCCTTGCTATGTCTGCTAAAGAACGAGCATCTGCCAACAAACCTGCTACTGCCATTCCAACATGCCGATCAACATTAAAAAGTCGTTTGTTGGAACCTTCTTCATAAAGTTTAGAAAGGACTAATTTTTCTACCCCAAAGACGACACCATCCTTACATCTGATTCCAATAGCTGTACTACTGTTTTCCACAGCCTTCATAGCATATTCAACTTGAAAAACTCTTCCATCAGGAGAGAATGTAGAGGCTGATAGGTCATACCCGGTGCCGATGGAGCTCATCGTGCTAAACCCAACCGGATGCGTAGAGCTTCCAGGCCTAAAGCCATCTTCTTCCTATTTTAAAAAATGTCTTTTTACTGTATTCTACATTTGGGGATATTTTTCCCCTACTCTTTTGACCTTCTATTGATATGTGGAGCTTTTCCTGACTTCTGATTGTTTCATTTAAAATAGAATTCTGCACTTATCTCATGGATATTATATATTCTTATCTATTTATGAATATTACAGATTTTTATGGCTTTCTTCTGTTTCATGTATTATCTATTTTACTCTCAGTTTCTTTTTTATGGTTGTTTGTCTAGGTCTCACCAAAATAATGTTAGTCCTCTAACAAACTTTTATTTATATTTAAGAATGGGATTCTCCATAGCGTTAGAAGAGATCCAGTTATTTCATTGCAGTACACACAAATGCCAGTTTTCATAGATACTTTTTTTTTTTTTTCTGAGCATTCTGTTGCCTGCACTGGAGTGTAGTGATGTGATCATAGTTTGCTGTAACTTCGAAATCATGGGCTCGAGTGAACCTCCCACCTCAATCTCTGTAGGTACTTTTTATTAGGCTAATTAGTTTACATGGAGAGGAATCCTCCAATCTCCTTCCTTGGGCACATAAGCACAGTTGACAGTACTCAGGAAGCTGAGCAAGGGAAAGGACCTTGAGTGGGGAGAATGTCTCACCTTTCAATATGCAAACTTTCACTTAATTATTCCTTTTTTCAGTACAACTTATTGTACCTACCCTTAGCTGCTCTCCTAAGTTCACACATTTTCTGGTTTAATTTCTGCAGAAAGTAAACCATCTGTTTTCTGAGAGAAGGAGCACTTGACTAATATAGTGGCTGGAGGAGGGGGTCTAACCGCTCCTTACTAAAATTTCAACTAATGGACGGGGCGTGGCAGTTCACACCTGTAATCTCATCACTTTGGGAGGCTGAGATGGATGGATCACTTGAGGTCAGGAGTTTGAGACCAGCGGTGAAACCCCGTCTCTACTAAAAATACAGTAATTAGCCTGGTGTGGTGACAGGCACCTGTAATCCCAGGCTCAGGCAGGAGAATGGCTTGAACCCGGGAGGCAGAGGTTGCAGTGAGCTGTGATTGCGCCACTGCACTCCAGCCTGAGTGACAGAGCAAGACTCCATCTCAAGAAAAAAAGAAAACAAAAATTTCAACTAATCCTTTTGTTCTTAGTCCAATGAGGTCCCTTCAACAGTTAACTGGTGCCTCAAATTCCTGAGCCTCTGTATTGTTCTGTGGAGTGAATCACATACTCTTAACTCATCATCATCATCAACGGCAGATTGGAATTTCAGCTTTTCCTGCTTTTTTAGGTCACTCAATGTTTATCCACTGGCCTTCCAAAATTTTGTTAATATTTCCCATGAACTATTGTCTCTTCCATTTCTGTTTATATTTCTGATTATTTTAATGGGATTTCAAGATGGATTTCAGATAAATGAATGTGTTGTATTTCATATTAGGACTCTAGAGAAATAGAACCAATAGGAGAATATACTATATAATATTATATATATAGTATATTCTCCTAGACAATGAAAAAATATATAGTATTATATATAGTATATTCTCCTATTTGTTCTATTTCTCTAGAGAGTCCTAATATGAAATACAATACATTCATTTATCTCGTTCATCTTGAAATACCATAAAAATAATCAGAAATATAAACAGAAATGGAGAAGAAACAATAGTTCATGGGAAATATATATATGTATATGTATATATATGTGTATATATATATATGTAGAGACAGAGAGAAGAGAGATTCATTTTTAAGGAGTTGGCTCACATGATGGGAACTGACAAGTCTGAAATTTTTAAGGCAAGTTGGCAGGCTAAAAAGTTAGGTAAGAGTTGATGTCGTGATCTTGATTGTGAAATTCATAGGGCATGTTGCAGGCTAGAAAGTCAAGTAGGATTTTTATGTCTTGAGGCAGAATTCCTTCCTTTCCAGGAAGCCTCAAGTTTTGCTCTTAATGTCTTTAACTGATTTGGTGAAGCCCATCCAGACAATGAAAAACAATCCATGTGTCAATAGATTATAAATGTTAATCACAACTACAAAATACCCTCACAGCAACATCTGGACTAGTTTTTAAACAAACAACTGGACATCACAACCTGGCCAACTTTACACATAATATTAACCATCACAGTCTACCCCTTGTCAACTTGGCACCCATACACATCTCCTTAAAGCATACCTAACCTCCAAATATAGACAATAACAAAATGATACTTGCACTTATTATGATACAGATATCCTATGTTCAACTGAAAATGCACTAACCTTTTCCCCAGAAGAGGACACAAAGTCCTTGGGCAATGTTTACACTTCCCCTTGATGTCCTGTAACTTAAATGCTATGATATAAAACTAATACATACTGTGTTATGTGATAGTTTACACTTCCCCTTGATGTCCTGTAACTTAAATGCTATGATATAAAACTAATACATACTGTGTTATGTGATAAGAGAATAAGAGAGGGAACAATCCAAAGATATTTGCTATATATACACACACAAACATAATCATAATGAAATAAGGAAGAAATACATATGACAATTACAGTCATCATTTCTGCAACTGGTTATGTGGTCATAGCTGGTTTTTATAACTAGTTTCTTTCACTATCCATTCCATATTCCCTCTGTTCTCAGCAAGTACTTCAGCTGGTCATGGTCCTTTGCTGGGTCAGGTGACCTACACCTTCATTCCTGAAGAGGAATGAAGTTCCACCAGTTAGTCCTGGTTGAATTGGGTTATTGTAGTTTTCCGTTGACTTTAATCATAGGACATGGAAACACTAAGAGATAGAAGTACTAGTACTAGGGGATATTAGTACTAGTATTAGTACTAAGGGATACTAGTGCGTGGTAGTATTAAGCCCTAAGTGATATCCCGTATTCCAGACAAGCTCTTCCTTAACTTCCATTGTGGAATAGACTCTAATTTCCCCCTTGTTAATCAAAACCAATAACTCCAGCTGTTGGAAGCATTTCAGAGTAGACCCTAAGCCTGGCATAAACAGGCCTTAAAGAAACTGGCCATAAGGCTGGGCGCGGTGGCTCACGCCTGTAATCCCAGCACTTTGGGAGGCCGAGGCAGGTGGATCACGAGGTCAAGAGATCGAGACAATCCTGGTCAACATGGTGAAACCCCGTCTCTACTAAAAATACAAAAATTGGTTGGGCATGGTGGCACGTGCCTGTAGTCCCAGCTACTCAGGAGGCTGAGGCAGGAGAACTGCTTGAACCCAGGAGGCGGAGGTTGCGGTGAGCCGAGATCGCGCCATTGCACTCCAGCCTGGGTAACAAGAGCGAAACTCTGTCTAAAAAAAAAAAAAAAAAAAAAAAAAAAAAAAGAAACTGGCCATAAACAGAATATCTATAGCACTGTGACATCTTCCTGATGGCAGTGACGCACATTGCTAGAGGTTGTTGGTTTACTGGAGCCAGGGAAAGAAATACCTAACCTGCCCTTGGGAGGAAGACTGATGTGGGGGGGCTTCTGAACCATAAACAATAGCAAGAGTGGCAGGTGCCTTAATGACATGTTCCAGCTGCAGTAGATAAGCCCACAAGAGCCTGTTTCTCGACACTAGTAAAGAATGCTTTGTTCCCTGCAAAGAATGCTTTTAGTTAAATGATGATTATCACTTGCTTACTGTCAATAAATGTGTGGGTCAAACTCTGTTTGAGGCCTCTCAGCTGGGAATGCTGAGTCCCCCTGTCTGTCCCATACCTTTTTGTTCTCTATCTCTGTGTATGTTTCTTAATTCCTTCAGTGCCACTTGGGTTGGGGTCTCCACGACTGAGTTAGTCTCAGCACCCAGCTAGTACAGCAAGTCCATTCATTGCCTGTTTATTCACAAGCACGAGAAGCCCAAAGTGGCTTGGTGGCAGTCTTAACTTCAATGGAATCATTGTTGAGTATCCTGCTGGAAGCATTCCTCCCTTTGGAAGTAAGATCTTCAGACCAACAGAGCATAAGATCATGGAAGCAGGAAGCAAAAATTTTGGTAGTGGATCACTAGGGGTGCTACAGAGTGATACCACTCCCATTTCCACCCCTTGATTCTTGGGCCCATGAAACCTGGCTATAAAAAAAATGGCACCATATACTGGATTGCTGGTTTAGATCATATACAACTTCCTGGAGAACATTACTCCTATATAGAGTTGCCCGTAAGAAATTGCTACCTACCTCATGCTGTAACTGAGTCTTCAAAAGGCAATTCTGTTAAGCCAGCTGCTTCAGGATAATAGGGAACATGGTTTAATACCAGTAATTCTGTGGCCATGAGCCTATTGTTGCACTTCACTTGCTGTGAAGTAAGTTTCTTATCAGAAGCAATGCTGTGTGGAATACCATAATGGTGAATAAAGCATTCTGTACATCCACGGACAAGAGTTTTGGCAGAAGCATTGCAACCAGGGAAGGCAAATCCATATCCAGAGTGTCTGTTACAATAAGAAAAACATGATGCCCCTACCATGATGGTAGTGGTCCAACATAATCAACCTGCTACCAGGAAGCTAGTTAATTTCCCTGGAGAATGTTTCCATATGGAGGACTCAGTTTTGGTCTTTAATGCTGGCAGGGTTAATCTCCTTAGACAGGTGTGGAAGGGCTATCTTTACTAGCAAAAAAGACTCAGTTGAATTTAGGGGTTTAAATTCTTTAACGAAGATCCCCAGCTTCATCAGGATCTACCCCATGTCCTCATTTAAACTTTCAGAATCCAATTCCTTCTTAATCAATGCTCTCACTTTAACATCAAACACCCTGAGAGTTGGGAATTCAATTTATATTGTAATTCAGCCACTTGCAGACACAGAACCTTTGAGGTCATTTATACAGTACTTGTGTTGGGAATTTGAAGCCCTGAGCTCATCCTTTTCTTCTGCAACTTTATCCAGCACAATTAAGAGCAAGCAACTAATCCCATCTTACTTGTTAGTTTGACAAAAAATGTTCTCAGGTATAAAATACGTGTTTGGTCACTCAGAACCTTGACTCTTCCAAGTATGTGATTGAGGAGTATCTAGTGATGATATTTAGTGTATTTTTTTTTTTTTTTTTTTTTTTTGAGACAGAGTCTCACTCTGTTGCCCAGGATGGAGTGCAGTGGTGCAATCTTGGCTCACTGCAACCTCTGCCTCCTGGAGAGTAGCTGGGATTACAGCCAGCTGACACCATATCCAGATAATTTTTTTTGTATTTTTAGTAGAGTTGGAGTTTTGCTATGTTGGCCAGTCTGGTCTTGAACTCCTGGCCTCAAGTGATTTTCTCACCTTAGCCTCCCAAAATGTTGGGATTATAGACGTGAGCCACCATGCACGGCCATGTTTTGTGTATTTCTACTGCCTCATCATGCCATTGACTATTTGTGCTCTCTTACCACTGGAAACAGTCATTAGCATCTTTAAATCTAATCAGATTAGAGAACTAATTCTAAAACCCCAGAATTAACACTTAAGATTTTTTATAGAAATAATATAAAAATAAAAAGTACAGAGAATGAGAACAATGCAGTAAAGATGATTTAAGTTTACAATGTAAAAATAATGCTGTTCATTGAGAAAACAGTTATATTTTAAATTAGAAGTATGGGCCAGATGATGGGACATAGTTTCTTGGAAAAAAATATATATCCACATTCTTATTTGTAAAGTCAGAAAGTTAATTTATCTTTCTGAATCACTTGTCAAAGATAAATTGGCAAGTCAATATTTGAAAAAAATATTTGGTTATCATCAGAGCAGAAAATGAAGAGTCATTCCATATCTAATTAATAACTTTTTAAATAGTGGATTTCTAAAAAGTGGGCCCCGCTCTTTTCCCTACTGTCTAACATCATAAAATTATAAGTGTATCTTCACTGGAGGAAACATTCTTCAATAAACAAAGTAAGGCATTGTTATCAACAAAATAATAAAAATTGGGACCTGATCCACAAAACGTCTTTTTCTCTTATTACCCTCTAGCTAAAGAACATCCAGTCCTCAACTGTAGTTATATCTGCATCCAAATATCTAACAAATGTGTTGTGTTATTAGAGTTTGAGTTGTATTATAATACGGTAATTACGGAGTCCTAATAAAGGAAAAGGAGTCAGGCTGGCAGGAGCAGGAGAAAGCAAGAAGATAAAGCAGATAATCTGTAAGTCTGCCTTTCTTCATGGTCCAGGACACAATACCCCTCCTGTGCAGATAACTCACAATCTTCCTGTGTCCAGCTATTACCAAACCCTCGTTGATAGAAAAATGCAAGTTAGCTCACTGCAACCTTGGCATTATCAGTACCTGCATGCAGCCCTCTCCAGCACAAACACCATCCTAAAATATTGCCAGCAAGCCTTTGTCTTCTTGCAGTCAGCCCCTCTCTTGCTGATTTGCTCGTTGCTTTCTTGCAGCATATTTTCATAGTTTCTCTAATAAATTTACCTTTCTTTACCTACAGCTGTCTTGATAAATTCTTTTTACTGCTCATGCCACCAGCCTGGATAGTTGCTACCCATGGCAGTAATCTTGTATTTGACTAGTTGGTTTTGGTCAAGGCTTCACATAAAAAATTATTTCTTTTTTTTTTTCTTATGTGAATAAACCTGAAACAAATTATTTCTTCGTTTAATTTTTTCACTTTTTTTCTTTATATTTCAACTTTTATTTTAGATATGAAGGTACATGTGTAGGATTATTCATTGATCATATTGGGTCCAGCTAGTGAGCACAACACCCAAAAGATAGTTTTTCAAACCTTGCCCCCATCCTCCGTCTCCCAACTAGTAAACCACTGTGTCTGTTGTTTTCATGTTTATATCCATGCGTGCTCAATGTTTAACTCCCACTCCTAAGTGAGGACATGCAGTATTTGGTTTACTGTTCTGGTGTTAATTCCTTTGATTATGGTCTCCAGCTCCATCCATGTTGCTACAAAGGACATGATTCCTTTTTTCATGGGTATGTAGCATTCTGTGCTGTATATGTACCACATTTTAAAAAATCCAATCCACCATTAATGGGCACCTAGGTTGATTCCATGTCTTTGCAAGGGTGACTAGCAAGCCAATGAAAATATGAGTGCATGTGTCTTTTTGGTGTAATAATCTATATTCCTTTGGATATATACTCTAATGGAATTTCTGCATTGAATGGTAGCTCTGTTTTAAGTTCTTTGAGAAATCTTCAGACTACTTTCCACAGTAGCTGAACTAAGCTACATTCCCACCAGCAGAGTTTAAGTGTTCCCTTTTCTCCACAGCCTCACCAGCATCTGTTGTTTTTGACTTTTTAATAATACCCCTTCTGACTGGAGTGAGATGGTTTTGATTTGCATTTCTCTGGTGATTAGCAATGATGAGCATTTTTCCATATTGTTGGCCACTTGTATGTCTGCTTTGGAGAAGTCTCTGATCACATCTTTTTAATGAAGTTTTTTAGGTTTTGCTTATAGATTAAAGTTCCTTATAGATTTTGTATATTACATGCATAGTTTGTGAATATTTTGTCCCACTCTGTATGTTGTTTGTTTACTCGTACAGTTGATCACTTCTTTTGCTATGCCCAATCTCTTTAATTTAATTAGGTCCTACTTGCCAATTTTTGTTTTTGTTGCAATCGCTTTTGGGGAATTAGCCATAAATCCTTTGCCAAGATGTTAAGAAGGATATTTCCTAGGTTTTCTTCTATGATTTTCTTTTCTTTTTCTTTTTCTTTTTTGAGACAGAGTCTCGGTCTTGTTGTCCAGGCTGCAGTGCAATGGCACAATCTTGGCTCACCAAAACCTCTGCCTCCTGGATTCAAGGGATTCTCCTGCTTCAGCCTCCTGAGTAGCTAGAATTACAGGCATGTGCCACCATGCCTGGCTTATTTTGTATTTTTAATAGAGACAGAGTTTCTCCATATTGGTCAGGCTGGTCTCAAACTCCCAACTTCAGGTGACTCAGCCTCCCAAAGTTCTGGGATTACAGGCATGAATCACCATGCCTGGCCAGTTTTCTTCTATGATTTTTATAGTTTGAAGTCTTACATTTACATCTTTAATCCATCTTAATTTTTCCATATGGTGAAAGGTAAAAGTCTAGTTTCATTCTTCTGCATATGCCCAGCCAACAATCTTAGCACCATTTATTCAATAGGGAGTCCTTTCCCCATTGCTTGCTTTTGTCAGCCTTGGTGAATTTTGTTCACTTTTAACACAAGTTAGAAATTCCATCTTTACTTAAATGAGTGATTCATATTCAAAAGCAACCTAAAAAAAGACGTTTTGTGCATCAGGCCCCAATTTTTATTATTTTGTTGATAACAATGCCTTACTTTGTTTTTTGAAGAATGTTTATTCCAATGAAGATACACTTATAATTTTATGATGTTAGACAATGGGGAAAAAGTCGGTGTTTATTTTACTGAATGTTGAGATTTAAACAATGAGGCTTCTGTTCAGTGAGTTGTAGTGTTTATTTTTCTGAATGTTGAAATTTAAACAATGAGGCTTCTGTTCAGTGAGTTGTATTCTGATTTAGAAATTTTACGTATATTTGAAAGGAAAATATGTGCTAAATAAACAGTATTGCTGTGGAAATTATCTATTTAGATTTAGAATAACTGTCCCAACTATAATTATTACTTTTCTTTTTCTTTTTCTTTTTGAGATAGAGTCTTACTGTGTCACCTGGGATGAAGTGCAGTGGTGGGATCATGGCTCACTGAAGCCTTGACCTCTTGGGCTCAAGTGATTCTCCCGCTTCAGCCTCCTGAGTAGCTGGGACTACAGGTGCATGACACTATGCTGGGCTAATTCTTTTTTTTTTTTTTTTTTTGTATTTTTTGTGGAGATGGGGTTTTGCCATGTTGCCCAGGCTGGCCTTGAACTCCTAGGCTCAAATGATCCATGCACTTCAGCTTCCCAAATTGCTGGGACTACAAGTGTGAGCCACACCACGCTTGGCCTAATTACTACTTTTACTTTTGTATTTTGAAGTACACTGAGATAGTTGAAGAGTAACAGACCTTTTAAGACAATATCAAAGATGTGAAACAAAAAGCACTTCACTAGAAGTACCAAAGAACCTAATGGATATGACTGAAGGTGGAACTCGTTATTTGGGAGATTTAATTATGGAATCCTTCCTAAACTAAAAAGAGATGGAAATTGTAAGAGAAAGATTGAGTGGCATAGAAATTAAATCCAGTAGATCTAATATCTACGCAAGGTTTATAGAAAACAAACAATTGAAGAAATAATAGAAATAAATTTACTGAAAGTCTGGATCCTCTAGATCTAAATGCTCCACCAAATGCTGAGTAAGAAAAATTTGAGAGCACACATAAGAAGAATAGTTAGACACATCCTAGTGAAACTCCTAAGGCACATAAAAAAGATAAAATCTTACATGATTCCAGAAGGAGAAAAAGGTAACTTATAAAGAGAAAATTAAAATGTAATTGGATTTTCTTACCCAAAAAGTTTATGCTAGAATATAAAGGGGTAATGTCTCTAAAGTTCTGAAGGAAAAAGATCATGAACCTGAAATTCTGTACACAACCAAGCAATCATTTGTAGTAGTAATATTCTATAAAGTTTAATGCAATTGTTTGTAAAGAATCCCTAAAATTATAGTAACATACCATCATAATAGAGTGAAAAATAGAGAAATAAAACTGAAGCTCAAGGTAATGTAAACACATTTGGAAGTAGAGTTAAGATATAATTGAAAGCATATTAAAGGTCATATGTTACTTGAGATTTTTCTCCTGTTGAGTTGTAGAAGTTACTTACGTATTTTGGATATTAACCCTTCTCAGATATATGCATGATGCTATTTTAAACAGAATTATTTTCCTAATTTTATATTTGATTGCTTGTATATAGAATTATAACTGATTTTTGTATATTAATTAATCTTGCATCTTGCAACCTTTCTTTCTTTTTTTTTTTAATTTCTTATTGCATTTTAGATTTTGGAGTATGTGTGAAGAACATGCAAGACTGTTGCATAGATACACACATGGCAGTGTGATTTGCTGCCTTCCTCCCCATCACCTATATCTGGCATTTCTCCCCATGCTCTCTCTCCCCAACTCCCCACCCCCCACTGTCCCTCCCCTGTTTCCCCCCAACAGACCCCAGTGTGTGATGCTCCCCTCCCTGTGTCCATGTGTTCTCATTGTTCAACACCTGCCTATGAGTGAGAACATGTGGTGTTTGATTTTCTGTTCTTGTGTCAGTTTGCTGAGAATGATGGTTTCCAGGTTCATCCATGTTCCTACAAAGGACACGAACTCATCGTTTTTGATGTCTGCGTAATATTCCATGGTGTATATGTGCTACATTTTCCCTGTCCAGTCTATCATCGATGGGCATTTGGGTTGGTTCCAGGTCTTTGCTATTGTAAGCAGTGCTGCAATGAACATTCGTGTGCATGTGTCCTTATAGTAAAACGATTTAGAATCCTTTGGATATATACCCAGTAATGGGATTGCTGGGTCAAATGGAATTTCTATTTCTATGTCTTTGAGGAATTGCCACACTGTCTTCCACAATGGTTGAACTAATTTACACTCCCACCAACAGTGTAAAAGTGTTCCTATTTCTCCACATCCTCTCCAGCATCTGTTGTCTCCAGATTTTTTAATGATCGACATCTCCCTGGCGTGAGATGGTATCTCAATGTAGTTTTGATTTGCATTTCTCTAATGACCAGTGATGATGAGCATTTTTTCATATGTTTGTTGGCCTCATAAATGTCTTCTTTTGTAAAGGGTCTGTTCATATCCTTTGCCCACTTTTGAATGGGCTTGTTTGTTTTTTTCTTGTAAATCTGTTTTAGTTCTTTGTAGATTCTGGATATCAGCCCTTTGTCAGATGGGTAGATTGCAAAAATTTTTTCCCATTCTGTTGGTTGCCGATTCACTCTATTGACTGTTTCTTTTGCTGTGCAGAAGCTATGGAGTTTGATTAGGTCCCATTTGTCTATTTTGGCTTTTGTTGCCAATGCTCTTGGTGTTTTGGTCATGAAGTCCTTGCCTGTGCCTATGTCCTGAATGGTTTTGCCTAGGTTTTCTTCTAGGGTTTTCATGGTGTTAGGGCAACCTTTCTTTAAAAGTGTTCATATACAAGATTATGTTATCTGCAAATAGACAGCATTTTATTTTTTCCTTTCCAATCAGGATGCATTGTATTTCTTTTTCCTATCCAATTATCCTCCAATAAAATGGTGAATAAAAGTGGTAAGAGCAGACGTCCTTGTCTTGTTCCTGATTTTCACCATTGAATATGTCAGTTGTGGGTTTTTCATAGACATCTTTTATCAAATGGAGGAAGTTTTCTTCCCTTCCTACTTATCGAGCATTTTTATTATGAGGAGTGTTGAATTTTGTCAAATGCTTTTTCTGTGTCTACTGAAATGATCATGTGCTATTTGTCCTTTACTTTGATCTGGCATATTACATTGACTGATTTTCAGATGTTAAATTGACTTTACATTCCTGGGGTAAATCCTTCTTGGTAGTGATGTGTAATTATTTTTATGTGTGCAGGTATGGTGTTGAGAATGTTTTTGTCTGTATTTACAAGTTATATTGGTCAGTTATTTTCCTTTCCTGTGATGCCTTTATCTGGGTTTGGTATCTGGGTAATACTGGCCTTATAGGATGAGTTTGGAAGTGTTCTCTTTAGTTTTTTGGAAGAGTTTGTGAAATATTCATATTAATATTTCTTTAAACATTTGGTAGCATTTACCAGTGAAGTCATTTGGTCCTGGGATTTTCTTTGTGAGTTGTTTTTTTTTTAATTTTTATTTTTTAAACACATTATGGGCCAGGTGCAGTGGCTCATGCCTGTAATCCCAGCACTTTGGGAGGCCAAGGTGGGTGGATCACAAGGTCAGGAGATCGAGACCATCCTGGCCAACATGGTGAAACCCCATCTCTACTAAAAATACAAAAATTGGCTGGGTATGGTGGCACGCACCTGTAATCTCAGTTACTGGGGAGGCTGAGGCAGGGGAATCGCTTGAACCTGGGTGGTGGAGGTTGCAGTGAGCTGAGATTGCACTACTGCACTGCAGCTTGGCAACAGAGCAAGACTCCATCTCAAAAATAAATAAATAAATAAATAAATAAACCATTATTACTAATTAAATATCTTTTTTTTTCTTTAAGATAGTGTTTCACTCTTGTTGTCCAGGCTGAATGAAGTACAATGGTGCAGTCTTGGCTCAGCAATCGCCACCTCCCTGATTCAAGCGATCCTCCTGCCTCAGCCTCCCAAGTAGCTGGGATTCCAGGCGTCCACAACCACACCTGGATAATTTTCATATTTTTAGTAGAGATAGGGTTTCCCCATGTTGGCCAGGCTAGTCTCAAACTCCTGACCTCAGGTGATTCGCCCACCTCGGCCTCCCAAAGTGCTAGGATTACAGGCATGAACCACTGTGCCTGGCCTAAATCTCTTTACTTGTAATTGGTCAATTTTTATTTTGTATTTTTTCTTTAGTCACTTTTGGTAATTTTCAATTTTAGGTATTTGTCCAATTCCATCTATGATATTTAATTTGTTGGCAAACAATTTTTCATAGTGTTCCTTATAATACTTCATTTTGTAAGGCTGGTAGTAATTTCCCTATTTCATTCTTTATCGTAGTAATTTGAGATCTCTCTCTTTTTCTTGGTCAATGTAGCCTAAGATCTGTCAGTTTTTTTGATCTTTTTAAGGAGCCAGACTTTGGTTCTATTGGTTTTCTCTATTGTTTTTCTATTCCGTTTCATTTATCTCCTCTCTAATAATTATTTCTGGTTAATTTAAGTTTATTTTTCTCTTCTTTTCACAGTATATTTAGGTTAGGTTCTTGATTTGAGACTTTTTGGTGCTTATAGCTATACATTTCCCTGTAAGCACTGTTTCAGCTGCATCTCATAAGTTTTGGTGTGTTGTATCTTTGTTTTCATTCAGCTCAAAATATTTTCTAACTTATTTTGTTTGACTCATTGGTGATATAGGCGTATGTTTAATTTGCACATATGTGTGAATTTGCCCCTACTTTTTTGTTGTTGATTCTTAATTTCATTATGGTTGAAGAACATTCTTCATATGATTTCAATCCTTTTAAATTTATCAAGACTCTTAAAATCTAATATATGCTTTATCCTGAGGAATGTTCTATGTGTCCTTGAGAAGAATATGTATTTTTCTGTTGCTTAGCGAAGTGTTCTATAGATGTCTGCTACTTCTTGTTGATTTAAAGTGGTGTTGAAGTCTTACATCCTTGTTGATCTTTTATCTAGTTGTTCTAGCTATTGTTAGAAGTGGGATATTGAAGCCTTCGATTATTATTCTTGAATTATCTATTTATTTTTCCAATTCTGTCTACTTTTGCTTTATGTATTTTGGGGATTTGTTATGAGGTACATATATGTTTGTAATTGTTATATCTTTTTGACATTTTCATCATTTTATAGTATCCATCTTTGTCTCTAATAAAAATGCTTGTCTTAAAGTATAATTTTTCCGGTATTAGTAAAGCCCTGCAGGTCCCTCTTGGTAACTGTTTGCACGGTATAATATATTTTTTTCTATCCTACTTTCAACTTGTTTGTGTCTTTGAATCTGAAGTGTATCTCTTACAGACAGCATATGATTGGATCATGTGTTTTAAACTAATTCTGTCACTCTCTGCCTTTATGTTGAAGTGTTTAATACATTTATATTAATGCAATTACTTATAGTTTGGGATTCACATATGCCATTTTGCTATTTGTTCTCTATATGTCCCATGTCTTTTTTGTCCCTCTATTCTACTACTGCTCCTTTTGTGTTAAATAGGAGTTTCCTAGTATACCATTTTCATTCCTTTGCCATTCCATTTACTCTATTTTACAATTTATTTTCTTAGAGGTTGCCCTTGGAGTTACAATTAATATCTTAACATAAAAATCAAGTTCAGATCAATATCAACCTAATTTCAAATCTTTGCTCTTAATAGCTTCATAACCTCCTCACTCCTTTGCATTGCTATTGTCATAGAGATTACATTTTTATACATTGTATGAACATCAACACAGATTTATACATATTGCTTATAAAGCCTTTTAAGTTAGGAGAAAAGACAGAAATACAACAAAATTCATTTTTATTGTCTTTTATATTTACCTATGTCATTGTTGTTGTATGTATTGGCAGAACAACCAGGGAAGGAGACCATCAATAACAACCCTGCTGGGATCACCTGCAGTTTGGGGAGTTAGAAATGCTATGTGCATATATTACACTACATTCACTTAGGAGAAATCAGAGAGTGATGGAGCAGGCTTGAAAGAATTCCTCAAGCCACACACAGACCTATAAACATAGGGCAAAAGCACCAGTGGCAAAGGGGCTTAAACACAACTTCTGAGCAAACACTGACTGAACCATAACCTACTCTGACCCAGGGGCAAATCCTAGAAATCCAGCATGAACAAATAAAATCAGTATGATCCCTGGAAATGTAGAAGAATGTGTGTCTGCCCTAGGCTATGTCCTTGAAGGAGCAATCAGAGAAGCATCCTCCAAGCTACTAGTGGCTGAATGAGGTAGTGGAGGGGGGACAAGGAAATATGTAAATTCACTGAACTATGAGAGCCGTCTCCAAGCCACCCACATATCCAGTGGTAAAGGATAACAAATCTAATTGGCTAAAGAGGGCTTAAGCACAACCTTTAATCGATAAATAACTTATGTCAACCTAGGGCCAAAACCTAAGTAGCCAGGCTAAAAGATAAAAATAAGGAAAAAATATCTGAGCAGAGACACCAGAGTTGCACATGCTGGGGAAAATAGACTTCACAGAATTAGTTCAGCCAAGCCATCAAACAAACACATGACCAAGCAAACAACAACAACCTCCAGGGTGTGGGGGGTGGTTCAGTATTCAGAGTTGCTGTAATATATTATCCAACATGTCCAGCTTGCAACAAAACATTACAACACATGCAACAACTACATAGGTAAATATAAGACAACGTAAATGAATTTTGTAATAACTCTGTTTTTCTCCTACTTACTTGACTTTATAAAGCCACATGTATACATTTGTGTTGATGTTCATACAATGTATAAATATGTGGTTAAGAGGAGGCTGGTAGCCTCCTCTTAATTATTGTCTACCAAGATCTTCACTGTTTACAACAATGCCTGTAGGCATAGCTTTTTTTTTTTCACCTTTTCCAAGTTAAGTCAGTACCCTCAAGCAGAGCTACAGTGTCCTTTATCCTTATATCCTCCCTTTTCTGCTAGGAAGAATCCCTGAACCACTGCACCAGAGCTGGAGCCAGGGACCTGCTTTTAACTGAGTGATGCTCCTGCTCTGTGAGACAGTGCTAGGAAGGGATGGCAGCTGCTGGTCCTCGTTTATTCCCCGTTTTGGAATAGAAAATATATTTGAGGAAAAAAGTTTCCAGATTTGTTGGAATACATAAATTTATAAATTCAAGAAGTGTTATGAATTCCAAACAGGATACTCTCAAAGAAAATCACCTCTATGCACATCTTATCAAACTGCTGAAAATGAAAAGTAAAGGAAAAAATGTTGAAGTAGTTAGAGGAAAATAACTGAATACTTCTAGGGGTACAATAATTTGAATGACTGTGGTTTTCTTATCACAATGAAGGCCAGAAAACAGTGGAACATCTTTAAAGTATTGAAAGAAAAGAAACGCCAGGCCAGAAATCTACATCCAGCAAAAATATTCTTCAAAAATGAAGACAATATGAAAATATTATCAGATGAAGGATAGCCAAGATAATATGTTGCCAGTAGACATGCTGTACAAGAAATATTAAAGGAAGCTCTTCAAACTAAAGGAAAATGATACCAGAGGGAAACCTGAACCTCAGGAATGGAGTAGCAATAGAAATTATAAATATCTGGGTAAATAGAAAAGACTTTTTTCCTCTTTTGTTCTTTAAAAATAACTGTTATGCTAGTTTCCTATTGCCGTAACAAATTATATAAAAAATTACCACATACGCAATTGCTTAAAACAAGACAAATTTATTATCACACAGTTCTGGAGGTCAGAAGTCTAAAACGGATTGAAAGAGCTGTTTTACCACCGGATGCTCTAGTGGAGAATCTATTTCCTAGCATTTTCCAGCTTCTAGAGGCTGCCTACATTCCAGTCTCATTGCTTAATTCTTTCGTCACATCTTTTTCTGACTCATCTGCCTCCTTCCTTCTTTTAAAAGGACCCTTCCTTCCTTTACAAGGGTGGACATTGGGTCCACCCAGATAGTAATGGATAGTCTTCCGATCTCAATATTCTTAACAACGTAATAACGTCTGCAAAGTCCCCTTTGCTATATGAGGTAACATGTTCACAGGTTCCAATATGTAGACATCTTTGAGAAGCCATTATTTTTCCTACCATAAGCATTGACAAGGATTCAATAATTCTTATCTAACTTAAAGTGTTCTAGAGCATAGCAAAATGTAGAAATTTATCCAATTTGTTCTCTAAGGCTAACATAATGCTTATGTCCAAACAAAGAAGAATGGAAGTAAAAAAGTAAACATGAGAGGTCAGTCTAACTTAGAAATATACATGTAAATATCCAAAATAAAATATTAGTAAATTCAAGCTAGTACTGTGGCAAAAGAATAGTGCAAATAGTGATATTTTTATGTCTACCTTATCTTTGCTAGATTTTAGCATCAATATTATAGAGGCTGTGCCTGAACTCAACAATATGGGCTTCCATTCACCAAGGCTGATCTTGTACTAAGTGCCCAACCTAACAACAGAGAAGATGATGAGCCTCTATAAGACACCATTTTTTAGGTGGTAGGATTAATACATGGGGCACCTTTCATCATGATGAAAATAGAAACTTTTCCTCATGGAAATGAATATGTATTTTAGACACACATTTACCTTCTTTGCTGACAATGGTTCTGTCAGCACCATCTCCATGGACTTCCTGAATGCCTTAATCATCATAAGTTGTCTCTGATCAAGGAACTCATCTAATGGTAAGTGAAGTACAGATCCAAAGATTCACTAGTCTTTACTATTTACTTTACCATGCAGAAGCAGCTTGCCTTATAAAAAAAATAAATGACTTACTGGAAGCTTACTTACGGGATTAGCTGTTCCTGGGAGTGCTGTACTACAAGATTGCACTAGATGCTTTAACAAAACCACCCATATATTGTGCTTTCTTTTTCCCCATAGTGAGGTTACACGGGACTGGGAATAAAGACGTAATGGAAGGAGTGGCCCTTTTCATGATTACACTGGTTAACCTACTGAAGAAATATATGTTTTTTTTTTTTTCTGTCTCCACAACCTTGGACTCTCAGGCACAGCAGGGATGAATGCTTTCACCAGGGAATAAAGCCATAGTTCCATTACATTAAAAGCTAAGACTACATTCTTGCCATTTTTGTCCTCTTGTGCCACTGAACTGCTATACTGGCTGGAGTGATTGAGCCCAATTTTAAGAGGAAATGATGTTGCTGCTATACAAATAGGGAGAACAATGCTCAGAGCCCAGGGATACTCACTGGAGCACCTCCTAGTACTGCTTTGCCTAATAGTCCTGGTCAGTGGGAAAGTACAGAAATTCAATAAATACAGGACTGAAGATTAGGGTCACTACATCGGGGAAATAATTTTAACCAGGTTACTGTAAGGGGAATATGAAATGGGTGGTAGAAGAATGAAGTTGATTATTGACTTTGGCCTCATGATCAGCTTCGGAGGGAAACTGTAACAGCTATGCACGTCTTTGTTAATTTATTTTTCTTTTCCTTTCCTCTGATTATATGAAAAATACTTGAGATAATTGTTATAAATCAGGTTTCAGGTGGAGGAATGTGATTGAATTAGCATTATCTCATAACAGTACAGTGGCTGATGGGATTTTTTTTTGTCCCTGCCTCCCTATTGGGAGAATAGAATAACAAGAATAGATGCTGAATGTGAAAGGAGTGGACTATGGTAGTTAGTCTTTATTTTCCCACACATCCTGATTCATTTTCTGTCCTTCTCTGTCTTGTTCTGTGCCCTGGGAGGATGATCACTAGAAACTGCATCCCCTAGACTGCATCTGTAGTTGAATTCTGCTTGGGTTTGGTCAATGGAATGCACTGGCACAGCTTTGAAGGACAGAAGAGAGAAGACAATGTATTTCTGCACTGCTCCCACTCTGATTTGGGCTATGTTTAATTGTCAGTGACTGCATCCCTTCAAGATTTTAGCTTCTGCCAGAGGCCCCTCCTCCATGACTCTAGCTCTTACTAGGCTCCAGAAATACTGTTTCTTCCTCTTGTCCTTTTAGGCCTAGGGCAACAGCTTCCTGCTATTGCTAGCCTCTGGATGCCACAAAATTGCTTGTTGGGTCTCATGATCTTGTATATACTTCTGTAAGTAGTCCCTACATTAAAGTCCCTTGAAGCATCTGATTTTTATTTTTTTTTTCCTGGCTAGGACTCTGACTGAGATGCTGGTGTGAGGCCTAAAACTACTGCAGCTATTTTGATACCATTAGAATGCACAATCAAGGATAAAGTCTATAGGTAAGGAAAGGTACAGCAGAGAAAATTATAGAAAAATGAAGCAAAATCTTAATCAAATTGTACTTAAAGTCAGATGATTTCTGGATGCAACTTACTGAAGTAAGAATAGGTGGATACTTTCTTTTTTAAATTTTGTTATATATATATATATATAGATATATATATAAACATTTTATTGCACTTTAGGTTCTGGAGTACATGTGGAGAACATGCAAGATTGTTGCATAGGTACATATATGGCAATGTGGTTTGCTGCCTCCGTCCCCCCTGTCATCTATATCTGGCATTTCTCCCCATGTTACCCCTCCCCAACCTCCCTACCCCCCACTGTCCCTCCCCTATTCGCCCTCAACAGACCCCAGTGTGTGATGCTCCTCTCCATTTTTAAAGATATAAATTATCAAATTAAAGTGCAGCTTTATTGCAAGTATTGCAGTAAATGTCAACTGTTTTGTATATTGTTGAACTTGGAACTTGACACATCTGCATACATGTACTGCATATTTACAAGAAGAAAGGTGGATATCATTGAAAGTTCTTGGTAGTAGAATAGGCATTGCAGGGCAATTTAGCTTTCTACTTTACAGATTTCTGCACTTAAAAAAATAAGTATATAACTAGATACAGAGAAGAGGGGAGAGGAATAGACTTTCTTTTTTTTCTTTCTTTCTTTTTTATTTTTATGAGACAGAGTCTTGCTCTGTTGCCCAGGCTAGAGTGCAATGGCTCAATCTCCACTCACTGCAACCTCTGCCTCCCAGGTTCAGGCAATTCTTTAGCCTCAGCCTCCCAAGTAGCTGGGACTACAGGTGCGCAGCACCACACCTTGCTAATTTTTGTATTTTCAGTAGAGACGGGGTTTCACCATGTTGGCCAGGCTGGTCTCTAACTCCTGACCTCAAGTGATCTGTCTGCCTCAGCCTCCCATAGTGCTGGGGAGGAGTAGACTTTCTATTGAGGGGATATATAGCTTTTTTTTTTTTCCAGAAAATTATTAATAGTTCTTAGTTATTTTTAGAAAGTCATACATGCCTGTGGGAATCCGATGAAAGCTATGGCTCCTTTCTCCATGAAAATGAATATACGGATGCACACAATTGCAGGTGGTCCACAAAGTTGGCCGGGTGAGAACGCCTACTCTGGGTTAATTTATGGGGATTGTTCCTTGGGCATACATTTGGCTGAGTGGGCACCAAGGTGGATATGGACTGGCAGGTGGTAACTCTGCAACAAGATTAGGTTGTCTCCTTAAGGAAGCCAGAGGCAAGAGGCCCAGCTGGCTGCACCTGTCAAGTCAGGTGGTGTGGCAGCACACAGTATTAGGAGCAACCTTCACTCAGGCACTATGAATAAGGGCAGAGGGGTAGGCAGGAACAGTAAGCCCTTTGATGCATTGCTGAGTTACCTCTGTGGGAATTTGGGGAAGGAAAGGAAGGAGCCAAAGGTATTTACTGTGATTGGTCACCTGAGTAAACCTGGCATTTACTACGTTGGTCACCCATCCATATGTATTTTTGGAGTGAACAACAGACTGGTGCCTGAATACAGGGGATGAGAGGCTATGGAATGGGGAAGGGTGGGAGAGCAGCACTTTTTTTGCTGTTGACAGACAGGGAGGATTAGAATGTCTCTGCGTCCCTCACACCCTAAGGTGTCTTAGCCTTGGTAGAGTGAAATTCAATTCAGAGACAGGTGATCAGAGTAGCCATCAAATCACAAGAGGTCCACATAACAGTCTGCCAAGACTTTGAGATGTTAAATGCATGTTTTTCTTTAATTAAATAAGACAGGATTGTGTTGCTTTTATCTTATCAAATTGGAAGTTGATTCAAAAGTAGAAAAAGTAATGAATCATTTGTATAAAATGGCCAAGATTAGACAACTAGTCACCTCTTTGTGTATTAATTCATAGATGATGTTAAAAAAAAAAAAATCCGGCTGGGCAAAGTGGCTCATGCCTGTAATCCCAGCACTTTGGGAGGCCGAAGTGGGCAGATCACGAGGTCAGAGTTCGAGACCAGCCTGGCCAAATAGTGAAAATCTATCTCTACTAAAAATACAAAAAATTAGCCGGGCATGGTGGTGGGCGTGTATAATCCCAGCTACTCAGGAGGCTGAGGTAGAATTGCTTGAACCTGAGAGATGGAGGCTGCAACGAGCTCAGATCCCGCCACTGCACACCAGCCCGGGTGATAGTCCGATACTCCATCTTAAAAAAAAAAAAAATCTATTTTTTTTAAAAGAGATAGAGTCTTGCTCTCTGTCACCTAGGCTGAAGTGCGGTGGTGAGATCATAGCTCACTGCAGCCTTAAACTCCTGGGCTCCAGCAATCCACCCACCTCAGCCCACTTTTGAATATTAAAATGAGTTATTTTGTTTTAAAGGCTACTATTTGGCTGTAACCAGTAGAAATATTTTCCTTTTGTTACAAATAAAATAATGAAATTAATGAGACCTTTAGGGTTTTCTGTCCTGTTTAAATTCTCAACTCAAAGGAAAATAGCATCATTTTATTTTCTCAGTATGGAAGTAATGCATTACTGAGCTAAAAACAAATAAGCAGAAAAGTTTAAATAAGACACTTCCACGACCTATCTCCTTTTCTAACATCTTGCTCTACATTTTATAGGGTTGCAGAGGAAATATTGGACATTCATGCCTGGTGGTGGGAGAAGGTGAAGGGAAAGACAGTTGGACTGGGACTAGAGAAGATAAAACATTATTCCTCAAAGAGGACGAAAAGGCCAATGGACACAGGAGCAGGTACACCCTCTCCCTGTAAACCAAAGAAAGGGAAATTCCAACCACAACGAGAAGGTACTTCTAGTCTCCGGGGCTGGCAAAGAGGAAAATGAGTGGCAGGACCTGATGTGTCAGGGGAGGAAGGGGAGAACTGCCTCCTGCGGCACTGCTGATGGGAGTGGTAATTGGGGTCCTGATCTCACGAGTGACGTGGCCCTCACGTGAGCTGGAGCCGACGGTGCAGACGTCCTTTTAATCCTAGTCTTCATTTGGTCCTGCTGCCTTCTCTCTATCTCACAGAGGGCGAAAGGATCCTTGGCCTGGGGGGAGGAGGAGGAGGTAACTGCCTGGATCCCAGCAGGTTTGTGTGTGAATGGGCGTTGCCGGGGGATCCCTGCCGTGCGGGCAGTGACGGGTGGAGGCCGAAGCGGGAGCGTAGTTCGCTTTCTCCAAACCCTTGCAGTATCCCTGGCCCTAGAACAAAAATGGTGGACCTTGGGGCTGGATTGCAGGGGCGACCCCAGACTCGCGCGTGATGGGACCTTTGACATCCAGAGCCTTGAATCAGGGAGGGCAGATACTCGGATTCGTTTCCTGTGTGATGGTCCATCTACCAGTCCAGAATCTTGGGGCTGTGCGTCTGACAGTCATTCCCCTTTTCTTTCAGTAGGGCACTGTGCCATTTAGGAACAAAGGAATAGTCTGCCTGGAATCTGCAGGTCAGTGTAAATCCGAGGCTGCCCCGCGGCCCCCAGACGGACGGGGATGGCTGAGGTCTTTGCCTTAACTCGGGCCCGTTACCCACTCTCAAGCAATCTTCCTGCCTTTTTTTTTTTTTTTTTTTTTTTTTTGCAGGAAAAGAGGATGTAACAGCGCCTACAGGAAAAGTGCTTGTCATTGCGGGTAGGGTGCTTTGGGGAAAGGGATAGAAGAGATCGGTTGGTTTTGTTTTGCTCCTCGGATTTTCCGAATCCCCCCTCGCCCCGCCCTGCTTCTAGTGGTTTGAAAGGGGCGTGTTTTGAAAGGCGTGTGTTTTTTGCTGGGAAAATGGCGGACCCCGGGGGCTGCGGGAGGGAGTGAGGGGCCGGGGCCCGGGAGTTGGGCCCGAGTTAGGGGGACGCTACGTGGCGAGAGGGCTGGTGTCAGCCGAGTCCAGAGAAGTGAGGGTAGGGTGAGAGACAAAAAGGTAAAATCTATTTGACAGCCAGGACCCTTAATGAGGAAAAGCGGGTATTGGGACTCTCCGAAGTGCTTTTCTGTCTGCTGAGCCATCAGTCTCTGCCTTCTTGCCTGTGTCTGCAGATCTTGAGCCCGGAAGCCAGTCCAACCCTTGGAGCAGGAAGAAACGCAAAGTTGTCCAGAACCAAGTAGGTCCTAAAGAAGGTGGTGGCATTATTTGGGGGTGGAGCATGGTGGCCACTGCAACTCGAGTGGGCCCGTGGACCTCCTCCACATTTCCCTCCTTCCCT
Source organism: Alouatta palliata (assembly GCA_004027835.1). NCBI lineage: Eukaryota > Metazoa > Chordata > Mammalia > Primates > Atelidae > Alouatta > Alouatta palliata. The sequence continues at coordinate 23,132 of PVKV010026999.1, forward strand.
CTTATCTACACGATTTTGGAGCTTGCAAAAGAAACTACTCTGCAAGTACAAGACAGGGAAGAAAATAGTTGGGAAGGGGTGGGCGTCAAGAGAGTCTTGGGGTGGGTAGCACGTTACTCCAAATTACTGTTTGGGTTACAGTGTGGTCCGTGGACCAAGCACTCACTTCTGAAGTTTGTCAGTCTTGAAGGTTTAGTGGAAGCGGAAACCTAGATGAGGGAGGAAAGAAGTTGCTCCCGAGCAAAGTAGTTGGTATAATGACACAGGGGTGGGAGTGGGGGGTGTTGGTGGGGGTGTCCTGGTACCTTTGAGATGGAGGAGTTGGTGGAGGCAAGGGCAGAGTTCGAAACCTTTACGCATTTCGCGCCAGTCCTGCTTTTAGCTATTCTCACTTCATCATTATTCATTTTGTTACAAAAAAGAGGATTTGGCGACATCTTCGGAGGATGCCAATGATGAGAGTGGGGGTGGAGGTGGAGTGGAGGGTTAGAGAAATCATCGAAGGAGGAAGAGGGAGGAAGATAATGAATTTCAAACCCGCAGCTGTGAGAGAAGAGGAGGGTAACCGAAGGCGGGAAACATTGGGCAAGGCAGATAAAAGGGCTAGGACAGAAGAGCGATGTATGTCTCAGGTGAGATCTGTTTGTCCCCAAGTTCTCAGCGTTCCTCTTCCCGCTCCCTTGTCCGCAGGTTTGCACTAAGCAGTGCACTTGGAAGCAAGACAGAGAAGAAAAAAACTGCTTGGACCTCTGTGGGTGCATGTGAGGGCGCCACCATCCCCAGGACATCTGGAAGGGTAGGGGTGGTAGGGAACTTTAATTTTCTGGGGTGGGGTGGTGGAACGTAACGTTGGAGAGTCTGAAAGTGGGGAAAATTTCCAAACTTGGCTTCCGGATGGGAGAAAGGAATCAGTGATCTAGACATCAAGCCCCAAGTCTCTACCAATATCTCTGTATTTTTGTACACTTGTTTGTTTTGTCGTTGTTGCAGTCTGTTTGCTTGCAAAAATACAAAAGGAGGAGCCTGAAACCTGAAATGCATCCTTTATTCCTAGGGCCAAGCTGCTTCAGGGTCAGCCGGATAGTAGCTGCAGACTCCGCCCGCGACGTCCCGTGCTTCTCTGGGCCAGAGCAAGCCTGTTTTGAGCTCTGGTTAAGAGATTTGTCCCGGCTATACCATGGGCCGCACTCGGGAAGCTGGCTGTGTGGCCGCTGGTATGGTTATCGGGGCTGGTGCCTGCTACTGTGTATACAAACTGACTTGGGGAAGAGATGAGAACGAGAAAATCTTGGATGAAGACGAGGAGTCTACGGACACCTCAGAGATTGGGGTTGAGACTGTGAAAGGAGGAGCTAAAGCTAACGTTGGGGCAGGGTCTGGGGTCAAACCTCACGGTGACTCTAAGGTCAAGCCTGAGGTGAGTTTGGGACTCGAGAATTGTCCAGGTGTAAAAGAGAAGGTCCACTCAGGATCCCACAGCGGAGGTGGCCTAGAGGCCAAGGCCAAGGCCCTTTTCAACATGCTGAAGGAACAGGCAAGTGCAAAGGCAGGTAAAGGGGTCAGGGTGGGTACCATTTCTGGGAACAGGACCCTTGCACCGAGTTTACCGTGCCCAGGAGGCAGGGGTGGAGGCTGCCATCCCACCAGGGGTGGATCTAGGGCTGGGGGCAGGGCAAGTGGAAAATCCAAGGGAAAGGCCCGAAGTAAGAGCACCAGGACTCCAGCTACAACATGGCCTGTCCGCAGGGGCAAGTTCAACTTTCCTTATAAAATTGATGATATTCTGAGTGCTCCCGACCTTCAAAAGGTCCTCAACATACTGGAGCGAACAAATGATCCTTTTATTCAAGAAGTAGCCTTGGTCACTCTGGGTAACAATGCAGCGTATTCATTTAACCAGAATGCCATACGTGAATTGGGTGGTGTCCCAATTATTGCAAAACTGATAAAAACGAAAGACCCCATAATTAGAGAAAAGACTTACAATGCCCTTAATAACTTGAGTGTGAACGCTGAAAATCAGGGGAAGATTAAGATGTACATCAGTCAAGTGTGTGATGACACCATGGTCTGTCGCTTGGACTCAGCTGTGCAGATGGCTGGGCTAAGACTGTTAACCAACATGACTGTGACTAATCATTACCAACATTTGCTTTCCTATTCTTTTCCAGACTTTTTTGCTTTGTTATTCCTGGGAAATCACTTCACTAAGATACAGATCATGAAACTAATTATAAACTTTACAGAAAATCCAGCCATGACAAGAGAGCTGGTCAGTTGCAAAGTACCATCAGAATTGATTTCCCTCTTTAATAAAGAATGGGATAGAGAGATTCTTCTTAATATTCTTACTCTGTTTGAGAATATAAATGACAACATCAAAAGTGAAGGGCTTGCATCATCCAGGAAAGAATTCAGCAGAAGTTCACTTTTTTTCTTATTTAAAGAGTCTGGAGTTTGTGTTAAGAAAATCAAAGCATTAGCAAATCACAATGATCTGGTGGTGAAAGTAAAAGTCCTGAAAGTATTAACCAAACTCTAGTTTGGAGTGTGTCCCAAACAGTATTGAGGTATTTGCATTTGGGACGATGTGTTTTGTAAATTCTTTGTTTTTCACTGTGCTTATATGGTAAAGAGATCTTTACAGCTGCTATTTTGGAATAATGAATATCATATATCATCAACAGTGACTGATGTTGATTGTGATGGTTGGGTTTAGGCTGGGCCATTTTAAGGATGCCAAATGGAATATTAGTACTTGTACACAGAAAGAATTTATTGATTTGATCTTGTTACCTAGATTATTTTTAATCTTTCCGCTACCTAAACTGACAGTGAATTAGTTATACATCATGAATAAGCTACACTTTTATATTAGTTTATATTTGTTAATCTAAGACTTGTGTTTCATCAATAAAGTTGTGTTTTAAGCAGCAGAGAAAAAACATTGTCCTTGTCCTTGAATTTATGATCTGTTTGGAAAGGTAAGATTCATGGAAACTAAAACACAGAGATATTAACAAAACCGGGAAACCATCAGTGTTTAGAGGCGGCAGAAATAGCTGCAGGCAACAATGCTCCAGGAAAGTTTTACAGAGGAGGAGAACTCTTAAGTAAGCTGGATTTGAAAATAGCGAAACTCCGTCTCAAAAAAAAAAAAAAAAAAAAAAAGAAAATAGGATACAAAGGGTCAGAAGGGCACTCAAGATGGGAGGAGAGATGGGAAGAAAGGCATGGAGATGGGAATCCTTCTTCAGAGACAAATGCTGGCCTGCTGGAATGGAAAGTGTAGGGAGGGTAGTGATGAGAGAGAGAGTCAGGCAGTAGAGAGGTGAGTCCTGTTTGTGGAGCACCCCTAACTGCTAAACTGGGGTATCTGAATATTACCCCATCCACCCCTGTGAGACATCAAGGCCTTTTGTGACCGGAAGATTGACAAGATGAAAGGAAAATAATATGGTAGATTTATGTGCAACATGAATCCAAGCTGGGGTGGGGATAGGAGTGGTGACTGGAGATTGGAAAAACAGGAAGCTACCACAAGTTAGTCCAGGCATGAGATAATACAGGCGTGAAATTTTATTGGTGGCCATAGGAATGATAAGGAGAGGATGGAAATGAGAGAGCTTTTGAACAAAAAGTGCTGAGATGTATTCTGGAGACATACAAAGAGGACCAATTTTATTTTAGGGTCCTGGGGGCATTTGACAGAAAAATGTCCTCTTGGCCAATTCTTGTATCCATGTAAGTGAACAGTTACTACTTTGAAATAAGAAGAAAGTACACTAGAAGAAAGAATAAGTTGTAGTGCTTGTATCAGATTTCCTTTATAAGGTTGGTTAAGGTGGGGCCTTTATGGAACCATAGAGAGTGCTGTTGGGATACACATAGAAGATCTACCTCTCTCCCACCCCATAGTGAGGGTGAGGGTGTCGGGGGAGGAGTACTCT